>CATIWJ010041662.1:0-47152 GCA_949640765.1 Croton laevigatus | reverse complement strand
ATTCTAAAAGCCCACATGACAGAACTAAAGAAGAGGGAGAGGAAGGACAAGAAAAAGGCTGCAGGGGCAAATAAGAAAGATGCTGTCTCAAATAGCTCCAAGAACTAAGCTTCTGTATAACCTGAGTACCTTTTGACATGTCCAGTTTTTGAGGAAAAGAAAATTATTTGTTTGATTTTGACCAGTTTCTGGGATTGTAGGATAAGGTTTTCAGGATGCAGAGTCAGTTTGTGTGATAAAATTTTCAGAAAGGAGGAATTGTACATATGTCTTCTAGCTGGTTTAAGTTTTGCATTGAGTTTTTGTAGGTCAAGCAATATGACGATGAGCATTCATTCACAATATGAAAAACAGGAGAAATAATGATTTCAGAGGACTATTTTTCCATTTTAGAGGGACTTATTAATATATTTTTGATTAATAGTTTTTAGGGGAAATTATAAAAATGTCTTTAATGTTTGCTCTATTATACTGTTTTGTATGTCTAGACTCCCTACATTTTAATAAAATTATAAATTATATTAAAAAGTCCTATCAAGTTTTTGATTAAACACCGTTTGTATGCCTAATTTTTTTATATAATTCCTAACCTACCCCTTCCCCTTTCCTAAGAATGCCACGTCTATGAATGCATGGCCTCCCTTGCAGCACCTTCAATGGAGTTGAGAAAAACCTATTGCAAAACTGGGTTCCAAAACTCCTCACCCATAAAAAATTGACATTGTAAGTCCAAAATAAAAAATTTGATCAGTCAAATCCATAACTACTATTGACTGAGGTAAGGTTCGAACTACATTAATAAAAAAGGTAGGGTTCGAACAATAATTTAACAAAAGAAATTTAATTTTCCGATAAAAAAAAAAACCGTAACTATTAAAATCACATGATCCTTATTTCCAATTGCTACAGGTTTCTAAAACCATTACATTCGCACTGCACAACGTAATGATACCAAAAAACCAAGAAAGGAGATTATTTTTCAGTTCCTTTTATTCAATTGAAACTGCTGCAAGAGAGGGTATGCATTTATAGGCGTGGTGTTCTTAGGAAAGAGTTGTTTAGGAATTATTTTAAAAATAATTAGGGGTATACAAACGGTGTTTTTTAGTAAAAAACTTAACAGGATTTTTATAATATAATTTATTAAAATGCAAGGATAAAATAATATAATTTTAAAAATTTAGGGACAATAATATAATAATGCAAACTTCAGGGACATTTTTTTAAATAGTGTCATGGAGAACTCTAGTTAATCAAAATTGTAGAGAACTTACTGAATTGCAAAATACAGGATTAGTTGGGGATAATTATAAGTTTGGTGTATTTTGAAAAAATATTTATAAATTTGGTGTGAAAAAATACAAATTCTAAATTTGATGTATTTTGGAAAATATTTTCAAATTTGGTATCTTTTTGGCTGACGTAGCGAATATCGAACCAGTGCGCCATTTCAAATGGTGCAATAAACTCAATTCGCCATTTTAAATGGCGCAATGAACTCAATTCTTAATTTATTATTCAAAAAAATAAAAATAAAAATAAAAAAAAGAAACCCATCCGCATTTTACATGTTGAATATGCATTTCATTTTGCATATTTATTTTATTTTTTGTTTAAATTTTTTTTAAATAAATAAAATTATAGATTGTTTGTATTTAGTTCCGAGATTAATTTTAGAGAGTCGCAGTTCACAGATTTGACTCTGTTTTGAAAATATCACATTGGATAAGTAGAACCGTTGAGAATATTAAACTTAACGGTTCTACTTATTTTATGTGATATTTTCAAAAAAGAGTCAGATTTATAGACTATGACTCTCTAAAATTAATTTTGGGACTAAATATAAACAATCTATAATTTTATTTTTTCAAAAAAAATTAAAAAAAAAAAAAAGAAACACATGCATGCAATTTACGTGCACACAAATTTGACTTGGGAAGAATGTTTGACTTGGGAAGAATTGAGTTCATTGCACCATTCGCACTGACCAGTCAAACATTTTTTTTATCTCTATTCGCCAGTTGAAATGGCGCAATAAACTCAATTCGCCATTTCATTTGGGCGCCACTTCAACTAGCACACGAACAGTAAATTATACCAAATTTAGAATTTTTTGTATTTTTTATATCAAATTTGTAAATATTTTTTTAAAACACACTAAATATGTATTTGTCCCGATTAGTTGTACTTCAAATTCTTGAAAGAATTAAACTGCAAATCAAGAATTACCTGATATCTTATTTCATTAAAAAACATCCTAAAACGTTTGACAATAGACCAGTGAGCTCTAAATGTTAAGCAAGTTTCCCTTTTGAATGCTATACAAAACTACCTCCCGGCAAACTAAGAATGCAACATTCAGAGCTTTTCCGGGCGGCAAAGGCATGACATATCCCTGAACTAGCTCCATTTTAGATTCTACTAATCTGAATCTGCTTCTGATTCTAACATAGACTTCAAAATTTGCCTGTACTTTGTAGGGCTGTCGTAACTAGTATCGGTGTTGATTATTTCCCTCTCCAGCCAAAACTTGTCAAGCAGCTTCGGTTCTGTCAGTTTCTCGCAGAACTTTTTCCACCTGTACATGGTTTTTCTTAAACGAACACTCTTACTACCTTTTAAAAGATACTTGATATAGTCCTTTGCTAGACGAGTCAACTCCTCACCACTGATGATGTAAACATACTGCATTAAAAACCATTGAAGAAAAACAATGTCAGCAAGCGTGTCAAGATATTACTGCCAGAAAAGAGCAGGCCAGTTCTACGTTGTGAATGAAACTGTTTTATCCAGAAAAGCATAATTTTAGATGCCATTGAGATTTAAACAATTTATGTGCTGTTTTGCTGTTTTGTTGAGGAACGTTTATCAAATTCGTAACCAACTTTTCCAAATAGCACCTCAAATGACAATGCTAAACAAAAACTTTGGTTCCTTTTTAGTTAAATGATTTTGAGACAGGAATCAACTTGTTTAACGCATACTCTATATGCAATGACAAACAAAAGTTTGGTGGAAATAGCAGGATGCATATTTGGCATGCCATTTGCACCAATCTCAATAAGTTCTGATTTAGTTTGTTTTTTACCATCTAGTTGAAAAGTAAGCTCAGGAAAATAATCACTAATAGGACTCTCACTCTCTATTTCACACACAACTGATTTACTAGTAGATTTGCATTGATTTAAGAACTGCATGCCAAAAACCCATGGACAAACAGTCTTTTAGGGGAGAGAAAAATCTCTTATCCAATAACAGGAAATGGTGTGCAGAGGTGGTATCGAAGACAAGGTTGCAAGACACTGAATCTATGCATCATACAGAAGTCGACAGAAGCAATGTAATAGTGAGAAGGAAATTATACTGTTATGAACCTTTTCCAATAATTTCTATTCTAACAATCAAGAATATTAACGGTAAATTAGCAAAATGATGCAGCATCATTATAAATGTTGTGAGATATCAAGAAATAAGAGATAGAAAGTGGATTATAGTTACCAGAAAGATAAAGCCAATGGTAGCTAAAATCACTTGCAGAGTTTCATCAACAATTCCTGCAATTCCTTCATCTTCAGATTCTCCTTCCCCATCGGGACCGCCACCGCCTCCACCACCACCACGAGGTGGATTTTTCCCACCGCCTCCATCATAAAATTCTCCCTTTTCAATCTGCTGCCGTAACACTTCTTCTATTGACTGTCCCTTGAAATTTCCCATGAGGTTTTCAAGAGGATTCCATGCAGATCCCTGGAATTCAAATAGACATCTAGTCCAAATCAAGGAATAAAGAGTACAATCCACAAGTAACATGATATTTTCCTTTGTTTTATTTTTGGGCCCTAATATCCAAATGTACTACTTGCTTCACAAATTTCATGACATTGCCAAGGCATGACATGTATCCGGTGCATAAAACAACAATTGTTTTTGTGCCTACGGTAAAATGTTGTCAAATGTTTACACAAATAAATAACTAGATCAATAAACAACAATATACATATGTAAGCAAGCAATTTTAGCAGGATAATAAGATTAGCCAAAGTGATAGGTTTCACTTAAAGATAGATATGTAAGCTGGAAGCAATAAACTAGGGAGCCATTCCCCAAGCCTAATGATAAGCAAAAAAATTTTACTGGAAGCAAAGTTTCATTAAGAAAGGACTAAATCCCTGCTGATTATGTGATGAGATATGTTACCATTAGGTCCAACATATTTATCATCAACCTGGATCTGTTATGGTTGGTTCCAATTGGTTTTGGAAGAAATTCAACAAACCACCAAACTTGCCCTTGGAATACTTTTTAACTGTTCTGATATTCTTGAAAGAATAACCAAACTGAAGCGAATAAGAAAATGTGCAGTTGGGTTTGGTTCACCTTTTTTCCCAAAAACTTCTATTTAGCTTCATAAGTTGCAGTTATATGTTTTTCTGGGTTAGTTTTGGATTATTTAATGAAATATCTGAACAATGTTACGTGCACCCCTAAACATTGAACTTGATTTTTTGTTCAGACTGGCTAGTTGTCATAGGAGTTTCAATTTAGCAGGGCAAACCCTTGCAAATGTCATAGACAATAAACAGCACAAACTTAAAAGTAAATAAATGAGAACCTCACCTAGTACCTGCATCTATTTTATTCCCTAACTTATGCCACTAACATACAGAAATACACAAAGAGAGATATATTAGGGCATGTCCAATTCTTATAACATAATCTAAGTTAAGATAACTTTTCCTCTTTAAATATCCAGAGATGATAAAGCAAGTGTTGAAAACTGAAGACAATTAAAAGATCTTGCATAATTTTGAGTCAGAAACTTAGCATAAACTTGATGATGAATAAAAGAGTAACTCTTACTGGTTGCTTTTGCAATCAGCACAATAACAAATAAAAAGATCAGCTAGAGAGGTTTCTTACCCCATTGTCTTTTTCAGACTTGTCTTTGCCACCAAGCAAGCAAACAGGCGACCGCTGTTGATATGTTGTTTTTGAAAGTTCCCATTGTTTTTGTCTCCATATAAGTCCACCACTACAGCAAATTGAGACCTTGGCAGCAAGTTTCAATGATTGAACATGAACTGGTAAAACACAGAATTTCCGAATGTGTTGCTGTCCTTGGGATGCATTTGAAACATGTAAACAAGGTCTGCAGGGACTTGCATGGATACAAGTCGCCATCATCAATCTCCAAAACCCTACATTTTCATGCTCCAAGCATTATTAAACAGCTTAACAGTGTTAAAGATTAAATATGTATAAATATTGGAATGACCCACTAAAATAAGTAAAATTCAAAACTAAGCAGCATTAACATTTCAATTAAAAGATAAATTTGGTAATCTAAAATAAAATACTATTGACTTCGTACATGAAAAAGAACCATTCTATTATTTCAAAATGAAAATTAAGTTTTATCATCCCTAACTTCCATTTTTTATTAGCATAAGCTACACAACCATTAACAATTAAAAATTACAAATAAATAAAAACCCTAAAACTTTCAATATTTTAAATTATTTACCTCTCAATTTAAAGAAAAATGCAAGAAGTTACACAACTGTAGGACTATGAACACGTACCCACCAAAACACACAAACACCGAGTAATAAACAAAAATTTGGAGAGAATTCTTCACCAAAACACATTTTTCTTCACTAAAAGACCTACATACTGCAGTATCCAGAATAATGAACCTATTACCTAAAGCCAACAAGAATATCAATTAACAATAGACAAATGCATGAAGCAGAGAGAATAATTAACATAGCTGTTAAAAGATCCCCTAATTTGGAATTGCACAATCAAGATTTAATTTGGAAACTTTCCTCAATCTTCATTCAATTCATGCAAATATAATACTATTCGACACTTGTGGACACTGGACAGCAACAATTACAAGTTAAAGCCAAAACCAAAGCCACTGTAATCAAGCAGAAATCAGCATTCAAAGTAAATAATAAACCATTTCAATTTCACATAATCGGATATGTACAGGTATCATATTGACTCAACAATCAGCAAACCTTGAAAACAACAAATTCAAAAGAAGCAGCTTGAACGGATGGATGCAGCTCGACCTAACAGCGGACGACTGGAACTAACGGCGACTGCAGGTGTGACTGAAAGGTGAAGAGAAGGGAGGCTACGCAGTGGTGAACGAAGAAAGACGAAGAAGAAGACAGAGCGAGAAGCTTCAAGCCTTCAAATCGATTTTTAGGTGTAGGATTAAAAAAAAAAAAGGAGAGAAAAAAAAAGCATAAAACGACGTAGTTTAATATTAATCTGACGATCCGATTTAACGGTCCAAATCGATCCGGTCCCATCCGGTTCAAATAACCATCACTAAAATGAAGAAGAAGAAGAACAAGAAGAAGAAAAAGAAACAAACTTTACAGTTTAAGCAAATCATGCATCCTCTTTGTTGGACGAGGAAGACAAATTTGAACACCTAAGCACATCAACAAAGCGCGGAATCTCCTTTCGCTTTCGTTTTTTCGCAATGGATTCCTACACTCATCTTCTTGAGAAAACCCGTGTTCCGCAACCCTCTCTTCAAAAGTTCGCTGTAATTTCAATATTCGCAAAGCTCCGATCAGCTCCCGATTTTCTTGACCCAGAATCCGAACCTGGAAGAGAAGCTATCTCTCATTGTCTCTGCTCCTCATTTCCCGCCGTCGTTGAGCAAACGGTTCGTGAGCTCTGCCGCCTTGTCTTGGACTCTAAATTGGATATCTCTCGTGGGTTTCTGGAGTTTCAGTCTGCACTTGAAGGTGCAGATACGAAATTGGTTGGTTTATTCGTTAAAGGATTAGGATTCCTCACTCGTATTGGGTTTGAAAGGAACAATGGTTTGTGGCAGTTTGGTTCCCACGATAAACACCCTTTTGTTAAGGTAAGTGAGCTGCTTATGTATTACCATATCCATTATATTGTTTTCGATAAAATGTAGACCACAAATATTGACGCAATATTCAATTTTTCATTAAATTGGGAAGACTTATTGAAGAAGTTATTGCTAATCCTATGAAGGCTTTCAAATGCAGATTTTATCATCTAGAACTGAGGTTCAATCTGCATTGCTACAGCAAGTTTTACTGTTTATGGTACAAAGTAGGCGGTTGGGAATGGTGAAAGTTTGTGAATTCTTAAGACCCTTTGTGAATTTCTCAATTCTGCGGACACTCTTTTCGGACTCTGCATCATCTTTGTTTTCAAGGCAGTTAATTTCATGCATGGCGTCATTTTGTTGTTCATTTATTCATGAGGCAATTCCAGTTTTTAGGCTTCTCATGGGCTGCCTCAAGTGTTTACCACACAAGAATTCTGATGTTAGTATACTTGTTCTTGTTGCTGGTTTCTTTATGAACTTTTAGTTTGTGGATTCTCATTTCTGGATAAACACTGCAGGAACTCAGTGAGTTGTACAATTTTTTGGAATGCATAGTTGATGCATATACCGTGGTTTTAAGACGCTTGGTTGGAACTGGATTGGTATGTTTTGACAGATCTTGTGTGAGGCAATCTTCAATGGAATCACTGTTCCTTTTTGTTATTCTTTTCTTCTAATGATAGATGGTTATATTGAACCATCAGTATTTTAAGTTGTCTGGACTAATTTGTTATTTGTTTAATCTCATGTTAACAGCTAATGTCCGAAGCCCAACAGTTTGGCATAGAATTGTCAGAGACCGTCCTTTCCTTGTTAACATGTTTTCATCGAGATTCTTGTTGCACTGAACCAATTGTTGAACAAGTGAAGCGGGTGTTTGTCATTCAGAAAGATCTTGCCTTGCATCATCTGCCTGAATTATCATCAATAATGCTACCCTTATTTTTGATTCTTACTCAATCTGAGCTTGAACACGAACAACTCTCTGTGTTGAAATTCGTCATCTTCCTTGTAAAGTGGAAAAGTGAAAATGGTATGGCAATTCAACCTCATGTAGTTTTCTTGTCCTTTCATTTGCCTTCCTAGCATAAAAAAAAACCATTTAAATTTCCAGTCTTAAAATCTCAGGCTAGGCAATCTTCCTTGTTATCCTTTCTTTGGTAATAAATTAGACCATTTACCGTGCATATTTCATCTACATCATCATCTTATGTTTTGAATATGTCATATTGACTTTGATATACAGCTATTTATTTTTTTTAAATGATGAATGAACTGACAATGCTTGTTTAGTTATGTTTTCACTTCTTCATTGTCTCTACCATTAGTTTGTGCATGTGCTGCTATCTTTCTTAGGTAATACGTTTTCTGTTTATTCACAGAATATGCATCTGATACAAGCAAATATGGTTTGACTGAGGAGCTATTATTCACATATCCTGTCATCAATCTCCTGTCATCGACTTCTAGATCCGTTAAAGGAGCAGCAACTGATTTGCTTATAGTGTTAGAGAAGTTACTAGTACAGCTGGTCAGATCACCAAAGATTGAATTAGTTAAGGAAGAGAGATCAGAATCTATCAGCTCACTTGGGTCTATTGTCTACAGACTTTTACATCGTTTGTGGTTTCAGGTCCACTATTATCATTATCATTATTGTTATTGATGATGATATTATTTGACAGCCTCTGCATGTTTTTTCCTCCCCATCTATTAAAAAATAATAAAAATATTAAGACAGGATGGAAATGCTTTTCTTGCAGAGTTTTAGTTAATATTTCGAATCTTGACTGTTATTTATCACTATCATGTATTAATTTTTCTTTTTGCTCTTCAAGCAAATATGAAAATAACAATGCATTTTACGTGGTCACACTAAAATTGTATTTGACAGTAGGATATTGCAAAGGATTTGAGTAAACAATTTCATTTAATTGGAACTATGACTTATTTTGGGAGAGTGATTAAGATTAAGTTGCAAATTTTTTCTTTACTATTCAGCCAAAAATAAAAGAAAGAGGAAAAATGGTGGAGGAAAGGAAAAGGAATTGCACATTTGATAATTCATGATGATTCGAGTTTTGAGAGTTTGTGTGTTGTGCTTTTCAGGACCAATTTTCACAGTCAACTTCCTTCTTTGTACATTTTGCTTATAGTAATAAATTTAATGCTAGAGGAATGCAAGATCTAGTAAGCTCTTGGGCTTCTCAAGTGAGAGACCATTGTTCGTCAATTACTGACAAAAGAAAATCTTCTTTACCCATCTCTCAGTCTCTACAAACATTTTTAACAGGTAAAGAGCTCATGGATTATATTGATTTTGTTACTTTTCCCTTCTTTTTTGGCTTACATGATATTTATATTACCCCGTCTATTTACCTTGTAGAAATGCATCATCCCAACTACTTATCTTGTAGAAATACCCCCCTTACTTGGAGCAATTACTACCATTTTGGTGATGAATCAGTCATTGGCAAACATTGCGGTAGATTTATTGGCTGCAGTTGGTGTTGCGGATCCCAAGCAAGGAGTTCCCTTGTTGCTAACCGTTCTATTTTACTGTAACATCTTCACCAAAAATGATATTAATTACCATGATATGTTGGTGAGTGTTTCTATCTTTCCTGGCATCAAGTTTCTTGCAATTAATGCAAGACTTTTACAAATTGTCCTTTTTGTGTTTTTATCTCTGTTTGTTCTTTTAAACAACAGATTTTCCTTTTTTTATTTCAGCCAAAACTCTTGGTAATGCTTCCATCTCTGGCTTCGCATTCTGTGATGATACCACTCATAATTCAAAGTATCCTGCCAATGCTTCAGAAGAATGGACAACCGTATGTACTCTTTCTAATTCTTGGTTTCTGGTTTTGTTCTCCAATTTCTTTGTTAAATTTACATTTTATTGTTGAGCATTTTAGTGGATCATCTTTATGGCATTTGCTTATTTGATGAGCATAGTATCCATTACATGAGTGATATTTATGTTTGATGATATAGCTAAAAACCATGTTCTCTCTGGGGAAACAAGGAGCTTATGCTTGATGTATTAGTTTATATTTTTGTACAACTAGCAAAATGGAACCACTTGAATTCAAGTGAATTTTATTAACACCTAATTCTTTCTCATTTAACCAACCAGTCCTAGCCCCCAAGCACCATGTTTTGAAAAATGAAGATATTAATATTTATGAACAGTAATGCACAAAAGGAGGACAAGAAAATTAGAGCTTAACTTTTTGCTTTGCTTCTTTTTCCTTCTTTTGGATGATGACCATTACTGTTGTTTTGAGATAAGAAAAAATTATTTCTATATATATATATATACATATATATGACCACTACATGCCTAACTTGCATACTAAATTTTGAATGTGTTTACGATTTAGCCCTATAGTGAGAATATAAGCTACACAAGTAGTTTCAACAGACCCTAAACAATCTTCTCTTTTATAAAGGTTTGTTGATGTTAATTTGTATTTTCCTGTTACATTAGACGGGATTTGAGCAATACTAATAGCAGCTTTGTTACCACAAAACAAAGTTGAATTTCCAGGCACAAAGAGGTTCAATTCTTCCATTAGCTTTCTTAACCATAATATTACATAGACTCCTTTTGCCATAGCCCTAAACTCTGAATCAGCACTCGAGTGAGCTGCCACATTTTGTTTTTCACTTCTTTGAGTGAACCAGCAAATGTGCAGTAGCCTGAGGTTGATCTTTGATCATTGGGTGATCCAGCCCAATCAACTTCAATATCGGCCTTAATGCCTAGATGACCATGTTTTGAGTAAAGTAAACCACTACTCAGAGAAGATTTAAGATAACTTAAGATGTGTACAGCAGCTTGAAGATGGCAATCCCTAGGATCATGCATATACTGACTAGTCTGATTGACTGTGAATGCTAAGTCAGCCGCATGTGAGGACCACTTGTGGAGATTCGGCAACAAAACGTCGGGGAATGGCCGGTCGAGGGGCGATTCATCGTTCCACAGGGGCGATGTCATCATCACACACTGGGAACCCCACAAACCAAGCTGGTGGGGGTAGCTCTGGACTGAACCTTTTAAGGAACCACCTATTTGGAGCTTCAGAATACCAGCTCTGATACCGTGTTGTTTTCATAGAAGGGAAAATAATATTTCATGATGCTTCCTTTCACCTGATTTTATGTTTGCTACCCATTTGAGTTACTGTTCTAAATATTTTACAAGTTTGCTGGTGTGGTTGTTCTACCTATTTTACGCTTGCTACTCTTTTGCGTTACCTCTGTCAGTTTGGTTCTAACCATTTATCTCACTATATATATATTAATTTAGTTGGCAAAACTTTTGCTCTTCATGATACATATGCTTGTGGATTTACAGTTAGTGGAATCTTTCTTAATGCTATGCATTGCTAAAACTCTTTTGTTTTACAGTATGGGCAACTAATTTATGCTGTAGCATAAGTAGTAATATATTATATTTTTCTATAATAGCTTCACTTTTCCCCTCTTTCTAGGTTCATTAACTCTTCTAGTATCAGAATTTTGTATGCCACAGGTGCTCGTTTACTTTGTAAGACGTGGGAAATGAATGACCGTGCCTTTGGCAGTCTGCAGGTAAGTATCAAATTTTTTAGCATTTTGAGTTTTTGCTACATCAGTTATCTTAATTTAAACACGCAAGCGAACTGTGTTGGAACAGAGCTTGGGCAGTTAAATGGTTTGTCTTCTGTAATGCTCATCAAGCTCCAACTGTGGAAAATTAAAGCGTGCAGTTTAATTTACTCAATATTCTCATCATTATTTTAAATTGTATCTGGTGTGGCATTTTGCAAACAGCATGAATTGAACACACACAGCAACTTTTCAAAGGATAGTTGTCTTAAATAAAACCTGTATATGGGCTTCTTTGGTTGATTTAATTATTTATTCGACTACGCTTTGAAATGCAAACTTTCTCCACCTCTTTTTAAAGGAATCGGAGAAGTGCCTGCAATGCAAAAATGTGAAGTATTCATTTATAATAATTAATTAAGCTTGAAATAATGGGCTAGACATTTTCTTTGCATTGTTTTTTTCTTTCTCCTAGGAAGTTTTCGATTTTAATAAATCAAATTTAATGTGGTAAATTTGGGAACTTTCCAGAATCTTTGGATGGTTATAACTCTGGAAAAGTATGATGATCAGACAATTCTGTGTTTGATTTCTGTGGAAACATTTACAATGGTAGACTAGGCTTCACAAGTGGAACCCGCCCATACTAAAGTGCTTTCCCAGTTTCCTAGCTTTCTTCCCTTTCTTAACTGAGTTTCTATTACTGTACTGCCCTGTTTTATTCTAATTTGGTTTTCGAAATTTAAGACAGTCTTACTTCCGAAGGGGTTCATTGAGTTCCAGTCTGAGAGAATCGTCAGTTTGGGCCTGGCAACTTCCATCCGTGATGTTTGCAGAAAACATCCTGATAGGGGCGTGGACCTTATCTTGTCTGTTTCGGTATGGGTCAAATGATATAAATATTTGTTTTTGTAATGTTCTATATGTGCTGGTTTGAGGCATCATTTTTTTTTTTCCTGAATGTTTTCTTTCATGACTTTATGTAATAGGCTTGCATCGAAAGCCAGGATCCTATTATTCAAGCTGTTGGTTTCCAAAGCCTTGCCCATTTGTGCGAAGCTGATGCAATTGGTAATCTTGATTGTGCTCTGACTGAAAGTCTTTATCATCTCCTGTTTGTATCTCAAATACCATTTGACCTTTGAAAGTAGCCTCCTCCTCTAAATATCTGTGATAATCTTCCATTTTCATGGAATTAATATAATGGTTATTGTCTGTCTTCCTTGTCCACCAAATAGTTCTTGAGAAGTCTGCTATGCTCTGGAGTTACTACAATGAACTTCCAAATCAATTGTCTGCTAGACAGCTATGATAATGTGCTTGAGTTGGAATATCTAAGAATTCATTTCTAAGAGGAGACTGAGGTGGTCTTAGCTGTGTTTCACACTTGGCTGGTGTAAATGTGACTCTTTTTACAGAAATACAGATGCTCCCCTGACCTCTTAGCATTTCTCAATATGAATGTGAGGGTTGCATCCTTCTCTTCTTTGTAACATAGGAAGGCTGGTTTGTAATTTATTTGCATGAATTTAGTAGTGATGTCCATCACTGATAAACATCCATTAGATTCAATATTTTAAATTTTCTATATGTATGCATATGGCTCATTTATGCAGTTCGAGAATGGAAATTCTCACTAAGTTTGTTGAATGGAAATACTCCAAATTTAGAAGCGGAATATTGTTTTATAGGCTTTTGATCTAACTTTGATTTTTTTTTTCTTTGAGAAATTTCATTTGCCTTTTCATGTGAAGCACAATGGTCTATTTTCATTTCATCATCTGAAACATATTTTAATATATATGCAGATTTTTATACTGCCTGGGATGTAATTGCAAAGAATGTGTTGGAGTACTCCTCTGACCCAGTTCTTGCTCACAGGTATAAAATTTTCACTGTCAACTGATACTTAAAATTGAGGCTTATGTTTAATATTGCAGATTTTGTTACAAAACCTTGTCAATTTTGCAATTGAAGTTGATGGCAGCTTAAGTTAAGGGATTGCCTAGCTTTTTATAGCATAGTACATCCCATTTCTATGAAAGATGGGAAGTTTCTGCATGAATGATGATTCCCTTGTCCATCACATTGCTTCTACCACACACTCTTCCCCCCCCACCCCCTCCCAAACACTCACCCACCTAACCCATTTTGGGCGTTGAGAATAATTCAAGTTTCTTTGATTTCAACTAATTTTTGCTCCAATTTTATCTTCAAAGATAATTGCTGATTAGACATGATACATGGTTTCTTCACACACAGCATATGCCTTCTTCTGAGATGGGGTGCAATGGATGCTGAAGCATACCCTGAAGCTTCAAGCAATGTTTTGCATATTCTGTGGCATGTTGCCTCCATGCATGATAGTAAAGCAACACAATGGACAAAGGCAAGGGCCTCTGCATTTGAGGCCTTATCCCATTATGAGGTGCGATGAGTGAATTCATTTCAACAACTTGCATTTTACTGCAAAGATGTTCAGTCTGAGTTTTTTTATCTGTTTTCATAGATTTAGCATATTTTCCTCTAAATAATTTGATGATTACTAGGTCTCACATATAGAAAAAGGACTTCCAGATTTCAGGAGAGAGAACATGGAATTGCTTTTGCATGAACCAGATGTGGATGTACTCAAGGCCATGGATGGATTTCAAGTCAAGATTATGACATATGAACACATGTAGAGGCTTATCCATACTTTTTTCTTCTCACGCTGGAACATATGATATTGAGCACTAATATTAAGTTATTGTTTTGTCCAGTAATAGGCGAAGGTTAGTGAAGGAGAAAAAGGTCATTGGAAGCAAGATTGAGAAGTTGCTGGATGTATTTCCTCAGGTTCTTTTCTCATCAGGTATGACAATTGGTAAATTTGCTGGTACTTCAAGTTAACGTGTTTTCTATGTTAATAATCAATAATGTGATCACTTCCCTTGCAGCCACTAATCCTCACCCTTACAAAGAAGAACCCCAAAGAAAATAGGAAAAAAATGATTTTTCCATAGGAAGTTCAATATGAGCTTTAAGTAATAGAGGCTTTTTTCCCCAGAATAAAAGAACTGAAAGGATAAAGAATTCGTATGTGTAATCTGGTATTATGTTTTGCAGAGATGAATAATGGTTTCCCTGATGAATATAGGCATTTAGATGCCAAAAGTGATATTAGTCAGCTTACTTTAAGTGTTAAATGTTGTGAGTTCTCTTATATGTTTCCTGTATGGCTAATCAACACCAAATGTGCAGATGGACAAATGAATGCTGTGAAGCTACCTGGTGCTGCCCTACTATCCCTTTCCTTTACCCCTAGAGATGTGAACAACCCAGGGATGTCAAGAGTAAGATAATCATATGTTGGAGGTCTTTGCTTCAGAATTTTACCATGTATTTAAGTTTTTGCATGACTTGCTATACAGTTAGCTCATGTCCATGCTGCATATAAAAATACAATGGTGGAAATGGCTTCTTCTCTTGACCTCTCAAGGAACATTTTTGTTGCACTTCTTTCACTGCAATCATGGAAAGCCTTCATGCAGCGTTGGATGCGAGATAATATCTTATCATTTGATGCAAAAGCATCAGCTGATGTATTAGATAAAACTTCTAAAGCTGCTAATATTATTCTGAAGGTGCACTTTATATAATTTTTTCTTTTTCTATTACTTCTACAATTCGGCATTTGTATTCTGGTTATACGCTGGAGTCCTTTTTGTAATGCAGACTACAATGCAAATTGCTGAAGAATCTATCCCAAGATCTGCTGAAAATATACTGCTGGCTGTTGGTGCACTTTCTGTGGTAAGAAATTCACTGACTGTTGAATTTTGTAGTGTTTATAGTCTAACTGCTCATGATGCCTTGATTATGTGAGAGATATAGAATAGTTGCCAAATCCTTGAAATTAAGATATAGATACTAAAATTCTGTCCTATCTTGTTCACTTTGTACATGGCACTTCTAGATTATTGATGTGTATCTTCATCCAATTAGCAGTTTGTTACTTATGAGAAACTAGATTTTTCATATTTGAAATAGTTTTCTGAATTCATTGTTTGGCTTTGCTGCCTGCCGTCAGGTCTTGCCTCCATCTGTTCATTCTATTAAATCAACTGCTTCGAAGTTTCTGTTGAATTATTTGTTTGAATACCAACATGAACATCTCCAATGGTCGGCTGCAATCTCCCTTGGATTGCTCTCGAGTTGCCTGCATGCAACTGATCATAAACAGAAATTTCAGAATATCAGTGGACTTATTGAGGTGTGAAAATCTTGGTCCGCTGCTACTTCCATATTTTTTGTTTTCTCTCTCTGCAGAATACTTTGCAGTGTTAGAGAAGATGTATGTTAATTTTTATTTAGCAGGATACATTGAGATTTTTTACTTTTAGGTTTTGAGTGGTAGTAAGAGCACCCTTGTCAAAGGAGCATGTGGAGTTGGATTGGGCTTTTCGTGCCAAGATCTTCTTACCAGGGTTGATCCTGCTAGTAGCTCTAACATGGATGGAGAAAACCACAAGATTCAAGAGACTGTCTTACTGGGGAAGGCAGTTAGGACTTTACTTTTGATGACAGGTCAGCTCAGTCAAGCTTCATATGATATTTTAGAAGACCTGTCTATACACTTACTCCCAGGCATTGATGATATGGATACCAATACGACTTCTGAGCTGCTTATGGAGAACTGCAATGACTTGGAGGAAGATATTTGGGGTGTTGCTGGAATTGTCCTTGGCTTAGGGTGCTCTGTTGGTGCAATATACAGAGCCGGGGCACATGATGTTGTACTTAAGATAAAAGACTTGATTATATCATGGATTCCACATGTAGACTCTCTGGTGACTAATTCCAGTTCTTCCAATAAAGAGGTGGATAGAATTTTATCTGTAGGATCTTGTCTTGCACTTCCCGTTGTTGTGGATTTCTGCCAGAGAATGGAATTGATGAATGATGATGAGTTGGATCATCTAGTGAATGGCTATATTGAGCTAATATCTGAGTTAGTGTCTGTTAAAAAGTCTGGCACTTTCCATCAAAGCTTGTTGATGGCAGCATGCATTGGAGCAGGAAGTCTTCTTGCTTGCATTTTGAGTGAAGCTGTGCATCCTATTAAAGTTGAATGTGTAGAGGGTTTACTGGAATTATGTAGGACATGTTACTCTAAGACCTTCCCTGCTCTTGTTCGATTGGGTGGGATGCTTGGAGTGGTTAATGCTATGGGAGCCAGTGCAGGAGCTTTATTTCCTGGCCACCAGTACTTGTCTTCAATCAAGGGTGGTTGTGAACAGGTCTAACTTTTTTCTTGATAAATTGGAGTGATGAAATATGGCTCTATGTATATAACAATTCTTATATTTTGGTTGACAGGAATCTTCTTGTATCTTGGGTCCTTTACTCTCAAGCCGTATTTGTGAACCACGTTTGTCGGCTTTGATTCAAGAGATATTCCTTGTTGCTCAAAATAGTGATGATCTTCAAATGAAACAAATTGCAGCGTGGGCATTATCCTTCCTTAGAAATCTTTTATGGTCCAAGGAACTTCCAACTGTTGATAACAATGTTCAGATTGATGTTGCTGATACCAAAATAGTTTCTCGAGGTGTTTCTGAGGAAGCTTTAGTTATGAAGCTATCTTTGTGGCTGATGCATCTGAATTTTTCTGCGGTGAGTTTGTTGCTACCAATGCTGCAGTGACACTTCAATACAATTCTTATCTATGGTTCTGTTCTGTTTTAACTGCTCCATCTAAAGTGACATTCAAGTTTCTAACCTCTACCTTTTCTTTTTCATAACTCGCTGTGATTAACATGAATATATGCTTGTACATAATGTTACGGATGTGTATATGATGTATATGTCAGAATTCATATACATACAAACATCCATCTAAATGTACATATATGCATATTTTCAACATGATTTGCAATATAAATTTTGTTCCTTTTCAGTGAGAATCAGTATCATTATATGTTGAGCACTCTCTTTTTGGCATTATTTTGGTTCTGTTGTATGCTCGATGAGAAGTGACATAAACCTTTGCAGTTGCAAAATGGTTTCAGCACTCTTGATATCTAAGTTTATTATCGTACTGCAGTATATTTATTTGTTTAAAGGATTGGTCTCCAAACAGAATGTTGTCTGTCAATCTGTCTTGGCTGCAAAATGTTATTTGTTTAAGCAAGCAAATGTTCAATGAGGTTGATAAGTTGAATAAGCTATAATAGTTCTTTAGATTAAACATGCATGCATTGATAAGAAGATTGATCATGTACAAATTTAGTTTGATTCGAGAAAGGCTAGAGTGTGTTTATTACAAATCATGTAGAATAGAATATACAATTATAAAGAAAGCAAAGAGGGTTTCCATCATACATTTTGTGGTTATTGCAATGTGTTGTAGGTGTCAGGAGAAGCGGATGAAGGGTTGATTTTTTATTTTCAAATAGCTGAAGTATACAAATGGTAAAACCCAAGAATGCCATGGTTAAACTTCGTTTGAAGTGATATGCTAGAAAGCAACATGCAATTTGAACGGCTTAAAAACTTGTTTCTTATGGTTCCTTTTGCTAGTAGTTTTAAAATGCAGGCAGTAAATAATGTGTCTATATACAGGGGAAGGGTGGGTGCATGCTCATGTCCAAAATTGTCAATTTAACCTTTCTTCTGTGGTAGACGTGGATCTCTCAGATTTTCAAAGTCATTGAATCTGGATTTGCTTTTCAAAGCTGATCATGGTTGTTAATTCTCTAAATCTTTGTATGCACATTGTATTATATGTGAGCTTATTTGCATATTTGTTTGTGTTAATAGGAGACACTGGATGGAGTATTAAGACTTCTCAAGTGGTGGAATGTTATTTGATATCATCAATTTTTAGGGTAGATATTCTGCGTTTATACATGACTATTGGATCTAGGGATCCTCTTGAATTCTCTCCATGTGAAATGTGTCAACATGTAGATGTACATAGCCTTGCCTAAACTTTTTCAAGCAATAGGCTAAATTATCTCTAGTTCGAGATATGCTTAATAAGTATGTATACCCCTGAACTTCACGGTTTTTTTTTTTTCAAGTGGAACCTTAATGTTTGCAAATGTTCGATCTACCCCTCATGTTAACAGTTTTACAATAACCATGCACTTTTACAGTTGTCTAATAACTATTGGCCTTAATTAACTATTTGGAACCCCAAACTTTGGTGAATGCTCAATTATGCTCCTGAACTTAGCATTTTCATGAATGCTCAATTATGCTAATGAACTTCCTTTTGCATGCATCGAAAGCCATATAATGCTTGTATGCTCTGGTGATTGGACTTGTCAGAATCATACTGAGTGTCTCATTTTTTTATGAAATCCTTACATGAACCTGTTGAGTTGTTTCTTCCATGATTGTTCCATTTTTTATGAAATCCTTACATGAACCTGTTGGAAATGTAATTAGTTGTCGGATCTCTGCTACAAAATTACCGACTTCACTCCACCCCCCATGGAACTGCGAATTGGTATACCAATTCATGGTACACTATTGTACCAGTCACCAAAATAAGGGATATATAACCTACAAGTCTTAAGTAAGTTCTAGATTTGGAGTTGGACAGCAGGATGGGATAGGAAGTATTAGAGATGTCTAATTTATGTTGAATGTATTAGAGATGTCTAATTTATGTTGAATTTATAGTATATTAGATTGTTTCTTATCTGTTATTGAAATTAGAATTGGAATTGGAGTTTAGGTAGTGGTGAAAATATAAAAAAAAATATTTACATGTATATACCCCTACTCACCGAATTCCTTCTAAGGTGCGTATGGTGTACCGTACCCCATTCTGCGACCCAACCGTGCCATGAATTAGGCAACCTTGCTCTGCTGAAGAATAATGAACTTCCTTCTCATGCATTAAAAGCTGTATAATGTTTATATGCTCTGGTGGTTGGACATCCTAATTTTCTGAAATTCCCAAGTTTCAGGAAGGCGCCACTCCACACATTGGCACAGTTGCAACTGTTTTGAGATGCCTTGTAGGAGCTCCTAGATTGCCAACCATGAATTGGGGATCCATCATCAAACGCTGTATGAAATATGAGGCCCGAGTTTCTGAGTTAGTACCAGCTTCAGCTCTTAAGAAAGGATCACTGAAGGAGGAATGCCTTAATTTCTCAATTGCTCACGCAAACCAGTTTGATTCACTCCTGATTTTCCTCGATGAACTATCTGAGCTGTCCAGGTTCAGGAATCTAGAGTTTAATCTGCAGTCATGTCTTCTAGTACATCTGGCTAACCTGGCAAAGATATTCTCAATTTCCAGAGTAGAAAAATTATTTGATGACATAACTGAGTTCTTTTCTTTAGATTGTTTGCCCCAAATTTACGACTCTGATCAGAAAACTTCATTGAGAATGTCATGTTGGAAGGGCATCTGCCAGTTTCTAGATGAAGCTTCACTCAGCTCTCTGGAGTACATCTCTAATGTTGAAAAGTGCATGGAGGTGCTATTTTCTTTATTGCCTGCACCAGAATCTACTGCTACCATGGCTGCATGTTTGGTTAATCCTGTAAAAGAGTGGTATGAAGTAGTTCAATGCTTTGCAAAAGCTCGGGGGAATTGGTTATCAGATTTCTTGCAGGTTAAATACCACATTTATATTTATTTTCATATGGATTATTTTTTTTCTGATTTATCCCATTTCACTTGTATACTATCATTTAACTTTGTCTACTATATGAACATCAGGTTAATGTAGTATTAAGACATTTAGTATAGTTGTATAAGAAATGATACTTGTGCTTGAAAGCATTTTTTGAAGGAAAATACACTTTTATAAAGCTCTATAAGAAACAAATTATGGAATTTTTCTTTTCTTAAAATTATATCAGTTGGTTAATTTATTTGTAAACAGAAACCTGATTCCGCTAGTCAAGAATGGTTTAGTTTAGTTTCATTTTCATTTGAAAATTTGGTTATGTTTGATGATTTCGGTATTTTCTTCTCACATGTGCGTACCAGGTTCCACTGGAAAATCTTGTTGAAGCGGACAAACAACTTAATGAAGTCCTAAAGAAGATTGTAGCAAAATCCAAGCTAGTAACAGTTGGAGCAATCCCATTGGCTGAGCTTGGAATACTTAAAGCTTATATATTGAACTCTAATTTACATGGTTAGTTTCTCTACAGGGTTTGCTGTGGTGGTTGGATAAATATGAAATAATAATATTTAAAATATTATCGGTATTAATTCCTTTGAAAAGAATACTGTTAATTGAATTTGCTTTTTTATTCTCTATCCCATTTTTTTTCTCATCTGTCTTTGTTGATTCTATCTCTCTCTTATTCCGGGGAACTGATATCATGCTTATTGTTACTTGCCATAGTTACAGGTGTTTGGGATGTGCTTGTTGAAGTTGTTGTGGCTTTGCAATGTGCGGAGGGCAGTGTCAAAAGGCAATGGCTTGTTGATGCTGTAGAAATATGCTGTATATCTAGTTATCCTTCCACGGTAGGCATCTGTTGCTTAAGCAGTTAGTGTTTGAATTGATGGGATTTTCTATATTAATTGCCATGATGATTTAGTAATTATGTTATTGTTGAATTGTATATTTATTATGATCTTAGTTATAAGGAGTTACCGGTGACTTAATTTCTAGGTGTTCATTATGAATTAATTAACTCATATCATAATATATAAAGATTGTATCAACATATTGTTATGAAATATTATGGTTCACAAATATATTCTCTATTTTGGTTCTAGTCTTTTTATTCATTTTTTCTCAATTTCATATTATTTCTAAAAATTTTCATATGGCATCGGAGCCTAAACCTAGGGCCGAATATTTTGCGCTACTTCTGTATCTTCTTCTGATTTCCTTCTTTCCTTTGTTTCCAAAACAACCACAATATCAGCTGAGTCTGCGGTACTCATTTTCTTCTACCTCTTACTAAAGTTTTGCATTTCCAGACCTGAAATGCCTCCAAACCGGGACTGATTTCCACTGTCTTCTTTTCTCTTCTTCCTCAAGGAGACCTACTCTTATTCTTTCAATCTATCATATTGTCACATAAAATAGAGTCTCAATCTCTGTTCTTCATATTTTGCATTGGATACATGCTCAAAGGGTGAGGGAGTGTATGGTTGTGTTCAGTCTTTATCCTCTTAACGATCTGTCTCTCATTCTTAACAATCCGTCTCTCATTCTCTCTTTGTTTCTCCACATTAAAATCTCTTGCTCATCTATCTCTAGCTTTCTTTTCTACTACTTTTGGTACCTCTTTTAAAAAAAACTGAGTGGTTATGGTGACCTTTTTGTTTTCTATTTGATTCCATATTCAATTCTTGATTTCCCTCCTCTTTTTCTAGTGGGAATGTCCACATTTGATCTCCTACCATGTCTTTCCTGCAGTTGTAAATATGCATCTCCTTAAGCATAATGATGAGTTTACATGCATCTTTCTTAGCTTCCTTGACCGGACCTGGTAGGGTAGCAATTAGTGGGAAAGAATTAAAAAAGGAAAATTTGAAGTTTTTTTGTCCCATAAAAATCTCTTCAATGAGTGTAGGAATTGATGAGATTCTCTATACTAAGTTTCATGATTTAGTAATTACTTTATTGTTGACTTGTATAATTATTAGGATATTTTGTAATTAAGGAGTGATTGGTGGCTTAATTTCTCGGAATTAATTATGAAATATAATAGTTCAGAGTATAGTCCTATAATATATTCTCTATTCTAGTTCTAGTCTCCTTATTCATCTGTTCTGAATTTCATATTACTTGAAAGTAGTTTCACATATTGGAACAAAGATGGACATTCTCTCCAAAATATGCACACAACACACACACAGAGTTCCGTGGTAGATATCTGCATCTGTTCCTTCAGTACTTAAATTAAGATTCTCTTCAACACAAATTGACTCTTTTGACTCTTGCGCACAAGCACTGTGGCTTTGTTGTTCAGTAGCATGGAATAGTGTTGTTGTGCCATTAGATATTCCTCGTTATAGAATGCTCTTTCTGGATTAAGGGCATTGGTCAATCGTGTCATTTGATGGGTAAAGTGCAATTTATTTGGTTATAGTCACTTGATCAAATACTAGCGAGGGTTGAAATCACATACAAATTTTTGCTCTAATCAATGAAGTACCAAGGACTAATGCTTGCATTGATGTGATTCATAGTTCTTGTTTATGGGCTTTATAATTGATTCAGCTCCCTTTAAAACTCAAATGTACATAATCAGGGATGAAAATTTACAATGACTTTTAACTTGTTTGGCTATCTGCATGAAGCCTTTTTTAATTGCCAATGGTTTTATTATTTGGGCTGACGCTCTTTGTTTCTTGTACAGGCACTACATTTTGTTGCTTTGCTAGCTGGTAGTTGTTGCAAATATATGCCGATTTTGACACTGGAGAGGTTAACAGTGTTGAGTGACCTGCCTGTAACTCTGCCAGCCCTCTTGACAGAACCCAACTGGAACATTGTTGCAACATCCATTATTTCTCTTTTATGGACATCAACTGAACGCTTATACAATTGGGTTAACCACACTGGGGTGGAACATATGGACATCGACGAGAGTGAGAATGGTACGGTTGTTTTTCTATTACGTGTGATGCATCAGGTCTGCTTATCTTCAATAGAGTATTTACCTTTGGAAAAGCAGCTTAGGGTTGCCAATATGTTGGTCAATTAGGGCTTTGTAGTTTCTGAATTTTGGAATTCTTATGCTTTGAGACTGCTTCATTTGGTATTTCTGAAATTCTCAATATTAAATTTTAATTTTGTTTAGTAGTACTTTATTTTTTTTGTGATGCATTTAATTTCTATTAAATGTCAAACGTTTAGAAAATCCTGTTACGTATATGGAGATGAAGAAAGCTGAAAATTGGTTTTTTGAAATTGTAATATTACAACTTTTGATATTTGGTTTTAGTAAATGTTAGATATTTTTGAAGTATTAAATAAATGCTATTAATTTTTAGGGGAACAAATGTTTTTTTTTTTAAAAATATTAAGTAAATGTCATTTTTAATTACCAGTAAATATGTATATTTACTTTTATATATAAGTTAATATGTGTATTTATTGATATTTTAAATAGTATATGTGTATTTACTTATATTATATTGATAAATACAAGTATTAAAAAAAAGCCATTAGCTAATATTTTATTTACATTTGTTAACTTTTGGGAAATTATAATAAGGGTGTGCATCGGTCGGATTTGGGTCAACTCGAACCGAACTCGATAGCCCGAAGTTTACTCATAAAGTCACCCGAACTGAACCCGATGAAGGATCGGGCCCCCGAACCGAATAACCCGAATAATTCGGGCCTCGACCTTGAACAACTCGAAATTTCTTTTTTTTTTTCAATTGGAGAGATTTAAATAAAATTAAATCTATTCTAAATTCATACAAAGTTGAACTTCACAGCTCAAGAATTGCTAAATTCATAAACCCATTTTCTCAAAAATAGAAGAAATAAATTCATTGAAGTCAAAAACAACCATAAAAGGGAAGAATCAGAAACCCAGTAGAATATATCAATAACAAAAGCAAATAAGCAAATCAACACGAAATAAAACAACCACAAGAACCTATATTTTTTCTTTTCTATTTCAGTGAAGAAACTTAAAAAACAGGAGTATCAAAGAAGCAACAATGCTTAGAAGATACACAACTTCCCATAACACTAACAATTTCACTAAATGCTTGAAATGAAAAAAAAAAAAATACAAAACCAGACACCAAAAGCAAAAATATAAGAAAAATTAATAAAATGGAGGTGGGTTTTTAAGAAAATTAGAATGTTTGAGACAAAACAAACAAAACCCAGAATGTAAAAACCCCGAAGGAGGAGGATCGGGGCTGCTAGGCTGTCTGACGGTGAAGGATCGAGCCGAAGGAGCGACCGGTGACGGTGGACGTTGACTGGTGCATGGCTTGTGGCGTGGCAACGGATGTGAGGTGAGAAGGGAAGGAGAGAAGGAGGATAGGGACTGCTGGGCTGTTTGACGGTGAAGGATCGGGATGGAGGAGCGACCGGTGATGGTGGACGTCGACTGGTTGCGTGGCGTGTGGCGTGGTAGCGGAGGTGAGGCGAGAAGGGAAGGAGGATCGGGCTGCTGCTGGGTGTGGGAAGGCGTGATGGAAATGGAAGGGAGAAAAGTGAGTTAGGTTTTGTTAGGTTATTTTTAACCCAAAATGGCGTAGTGTCAATCTTAATTCGCCGGGTTGTTTGGTTGGACCACTTCGATTCAGGTTTGACCGAATAAGCCGAACAACCCGAAATTTTCATAAACCACCACCCAAACTGACTCGTTTAACTCAATTAAACCGAACCGAAGTAATCAATTCGGTTCGATCGGGTTAATCGGGTGGGTCGGTTTTTGCACATCCCTAAATTATACACAATTTTGAGTTTTGTTTAAATAAATAGCACTGTTATATGTTTTAATTAGGTAAATAGCACTTCTGGTTTTGTTCTTTGTCTAATATACTTTTAGTTAAATTATTATTAATTTTTATTTTTCTATACTAGCTACTAGTAAATAAATTTATTTCCTTAAAAAACTTAAGTGCTTTTTGCTTTAGCACCACCTTGGGCTGTTGTTATTGCCGGTCGCCGAAAAATAAATTTAATTTCTTTTATTTACTTCTTCTGCCGGCCATCAGTCATCGGCATATAAACTTAGGTATATAAATTTATTTTCTTTGACATTTACTTAATTCAACAATTCTTTTTTTTTTTTCAACAAACTTAGGTATATAAATTTATTTTCTTCTATTTTCGCATATGATTTAAAACTTTTAGGCAATAGGACTTTTAATTCTTATTGAATAAGAAAGAGAAAATCATTGCTTCTATTTGGAAGTCAACTTCTTTAAATGAGAGAAAACGGTACAAGACTGAATAAGAAATAGAAAAAAAGAATAGAATTGATTTCTAAACTGCTTCATTAATTCATTAAAGAATATAAATATATATACAACTTCGAAATACTAAAATAACAAAATTAAAAATAAAAAATGATTATAAATCATAAGTTATTAAAAGTTTATAACAAAACCTTTTCTAAACCATTGGTTCTTTAGTTTATATAATAATAATAATAATATTTTATTATTATTATTATTATTAGTTTTGAATTATAAGTTATTAAAAGTTTATAACAAAATCTTTTCTAAATCATTTATTGTTAGTTTATATAATAATAATAATAATTTATTATTATTATTTATTGGATCCTTCTGGATCAAGGTTTCCCATTTATGTCTTGAACTCCTGATTAAGTTAAAATGTGAGGTCAGGAAATGCTTTAGTTGTTTTATCTTGATTATACCACTTCGATTTATTAAGAAGTTAACCTTTTTTGCAAATGCAAAAAGACTTGAACTTTCTACTATGGTCTCACGAACTTTTTGTTCTAAAATACAATCATCTTCTAAAGGATCTTCTCGTTCCATCCTCAAGTTATTGACTGAAGGAAGTTGAATATCTACCTCATTAGGATAATCATTCAATAGAGATGGTTCAAAGAGTTTCAAATTCTCAGCATAACTCAATACATATGCTTGTATGGTGATAGATCAAGTTGAAAAGCATTGTCACCAATTTGTTTGATAATCTTGAACGGTCCATATCGAATAGGCTTGAGTTTCTTTCATTCTCCTTATAACTGCTCCTTTCCAAGGTGTAATCATACTAAATCATCTTTTTTAAATTTATAAGGAGCACGATGTTTGTCATGACGTGTTTTGTATCTTTGTTGAGATTGCTGCAATCGGGTTTCCACTTTTGAATGAATCTTTGCAACTCATTTGAGAAATTTTTGTACTTGAGCATGTTCTTCTTCTCCTTTTGCACTTAATGGTTTTTCATTTGTAGTGAATACCATATCAAACAGGTTTTGGAGTAAGTAACCTAAACAATCTTCAAAAGGGGATTTCAGTGTGGAGCTATGAATTGCTCGATTAAAAACAAACTATAAATAAGGGAGACTTTCATCTCAAGTCTTTGAAGGCTTTGAATTATATCCCTTTAATAAGTGTACCATAGTTCGATTCACAGCTTCAGCTTGTCCGTCAATTTGTGTATGAAAAGTAGTACTATGTTTCAACCTGGTATCCATTAGCCCCCATAAGATCGACTACTCTGTCTAATATAATCATTTCCAAACTTAGTTTTAGGTAAAATGCTCTCCCAAGGTCGGTAAGAAACTGGTAGTGGACGATATAATCCTAGCTTCCTATGGCAAGGTTTTGAGATGTTACATAGAATGCAACCTTGTATATATCAAAAGACATCTAGATGCATCTTTGACTAGAACACATATCGGAGAAAATTCAATAAAGTCTTCTCTACTATGAAACGCCTTGCTATTTTGGATGTATGAGCTTCACGAATCCACTGTATTCTGTTGCCATGTTTGGTATTACACAATTGTGCCCCTTTGTACATTAGTCCTTGCATTTGAAACTCACTAGTATTTTCTTGTTATAGCTTAGTATGTGCTAAACTAAAATAAGTGTCAGTGCCATACTCTTTTACGTGCTCTGAAGGAACTATAGGTTGGATCTGCATTGCTACCAATAATGCGAAATTTACTAGTGCAGGCAGCCGAGATAACATATCCGTCAACTTATTTGTAATTCCCTTCTTGTACTTAATAACAATATTAAATTGTTAAAGATATGACATCCACTTTATATGTCATGCTTGCTGCAACTTTGACTGTGTAGTTAGATACTGAAAAGGCTTATGGTCTGAGTGAACAATGACTTCTTTCCCTAGCAAGTAAGCTCTCCAATACTTTATAGCTTCATGCAATGCATACAACTCTTTGTCATAGGTGGGATAGTTTAATATTGGTCCAGTGAACATCTCAGAATGGTAAGCAATTGGTTTGCCATCCTAAAGTAATAAGGCCCACATCACATAGTCAGATGCATCTATTTCAACTTCAAAAGCTTTCTACAGATTTGGTAATGCTAATACTAAAGCCTCAATAATCTTCTGTTTCAATAATTGGAAGGCTTTTTTTTATTTCTTTGGCCACTCAAAATTTTTGTTCGCCTTTGTAAGACAATGAGAGAAAATTATTTTATAAACTTTCTCAAATATTAGCAAGCACCTATAAAGCTTTGAACATCCATCACAGAAAGGGGTGTGGGCTATTGAGTGATAACTTTTACTTTTTTTGGATCAACTTTGAGTTCCCTAGATGCAATAATAAATCCTAAATATACAAGTTGCTCTTTACCAAATTCACATTTCTTTCCGTTCAATCGTAGTTGACTAGTTTATAAAGCCATTATAACTTGAGCAATATGATAAAGATGGTCTTCCTATGTAACACTGTATATAAGGACATCATCCAAATATATAATTACAAAATTATCAATAAAAGGATGAAGTACTTCATTTATTAGCAGCATAAAGGTTGCTAGAGCATTACCTAGTCCGAATGACATAACCAAACACTCGAACAAACCTTGTTTAGTCTTAAAAGCAGTTTTCCAAGTGTCTTAATCATGAATGCGTACCTGATGGTATCCATATTAAGATCAAGTTTAGTAAAATATCAAGCTCTATGTAATTGATCTAAAAGATCATTAATCCTCGGTAATAGACTCAGATTCTTAATAGTGATCTTATTAATAGCTCTATAGTCAACACACGTGTGCCATCCTCCATCTTTCTTAGGCATTAGCAACATTAAAGAACTACATGGTGAACAACTTGAATTGATAACTCCTTGCTCAAGAAGTTTATGTATTTGCTTCTTTATCTCTTCACTCTCTAACAAAGAAGTGCGATATAAACCCAAGTTCGGTAGAGGTGCGTCTCCTACCAACTGAATTTCAAGTTCTACAGTTCTCCCTGATGGCAATCGTTGCACATCCTAAAAAAGTGTCTTAAAATCCCTCTATAATTTTTCAATATCAAAACATTGTAATTGTGTTAGTTTCATTATTGATAAAGTCAGAACATTAGTACCTTTTTCTTGAGGTTGAATCATCAACAAGAAAAACCGTCCACAAGAATTAACTAATCATTTTTCTTGGTTAACTATTAGCAAAGTATCTATATTTTGGGGCTTATAAGCATTTATGTGAAACTTCTTTCCATCCTTTACCAAGCTATACTTGCGAAGCCACCTATAGTGAATCGTATCAGGATTCCATAAATATAGACTACCCAAAATAACTTGGCATACATCCAATAAAACCACCTTATATGTTTACCCTTTAAATGTTTCTCTTTTCTTTTAGAAGAGGATACATATGGGTTATTTGTAGAATTTAAACTCTCATTGGGTTTAGCAATTGAAGCTACTAAAGTTTCAACTTGTTGCTCAAGTTTGGTGATTTGAACACCATCACCATTTGATTTTTCTTGTTTATTATCATCACTCATTCTTCCTCTCTTGGATTTTGGCCTTCGATGTATAAGTAAAAGACCTACAAGTTCTTCTCCTGAAGTTTTGTGTTGGTCGCGAGTTAGAACCATAAACCACCATCTCCCTATTAGATCTGGAGCTGTGATACCACTTGATCCAAAACTTTTAAGCGATAGAACTTTTAATTCTTATTGAATAAGAATAAGAAAATCATTGCTTCTCTTTGGAAGTCAACTTCTTTAAATGAGAGAAAAAGTTACAAGAGAGAATAAGAAATATAAAAGAAGAATAAAATTGATTTCTAAACTGTTTTATTAATTCAATTCAGATATATATATATATATATACAAGTTTAAAATACTAAAATAACAAAACTAAAATAAAAAATGATTATAAACCATAAATAATCAAATTACTTTTGAATCATAAGTTATTAAAGATTTCTAACAAAACTTTTTCTAAATTAATGATTCTTTAGTTTATATAATAATAATAATAATAATAATAATAATAATAATATTATTATTATTATTATTATTATTGGATCGTCCTGGATCAATGTACCTGTTCTTTACCAAAATATCAAACATTTAATCTTTAAAATTGAGCCAAAAAGATCATCAGGTACATATCTTTAAAGGCACTTTAATTGGCTTTGCAAATGGCAGTACGATAACCACGAGTTAAATTAGGCAAGAATAATAGAGATTAAGGATATTAAAAAGAAGGAAAAATTGAAAAATAGAATCAAATATCCAAAGGTTGATGAGCCTGAGTCCGGTAAGGATTTGTGACCAATTTCTTCATATAATGTTCTTTATATAAACTTATAGCGAAGGTCTTAGCCAATTGGCTAAAACTTGTGTTGTATAAAGTTATTTCACCATTTTAGTTTGCTTATTGACAATGTGATATTAGCTTGTGAATTTATATATGGTATGAGATGTCAGCGTAGGGGTCTAGATGCGAATGTGGCATTGAAGGTAGATATTAGTAAGGCATATGATCGGATTGAGTGGCCTTTTGTGGAGGCTATATGATTAAAATGAATTTTTCGATGAAATTTGTCAGGTTAGTTATGATGTGCGTAATGAGTGTGCAGTACTTGGTGTTGGTAAATAGTGATTCTATTAGTCTAATTAAACCAACTCGGGGTTTAAGGCAAGGATGCCCGCTTTCTCCTTATTTGTGTGGAGGGTGTCAGTGCCTTATTTTAGAATGCTGAGCTCTCAGGTCTTGTTCATGATTACAAGATCATATGTGTGGCACCGCCTATATCACATTTACTTTTTGAGATGACAATTTCTTACTTTTTTGGGCGTTTACGGCAGATGCTCATAATGTTAAGAATTTGTTGGCAACGTATGAGAAAGCCTCAAGTCAGGGTATAAATTATCAAAAGTCAAGGATTTTTTATAGTTCAAATGTAAAGGTGAAGGTGCAGGCTGATATTTTGGCTATTTTGAGTATTTCCTTGCTGTTGAATCATGGATGCTATTTAAGTCTTCCTACCCTGATTGCTTGTAGAAAGAAAGCGGTTTTTAGGTCTTTACGGGATAGAGCAATGAGATGTTTCTCGAGATGGTTCAGGCGGTTTTTTGTTTGAAGCGGTTAAAGAAGTTATGCTAAAATATGTAGCTTAGGCGATTCTGTCGTATTGTATGAGTATGTTTCTTTTACCGTCCACTCTTTGTGATGAGTTACAGAGGATGTTGAACTCATTTTGATGGGGTTCTAGTGATGATAAGAAATGGGTTCACTGGCTTAGTTAGGAGCGAATGTGTAGGAGTAAGAGTGTAAGGGGTATGGGTTTTTGTCATTTATGCATATTTAATCTAGCCTTATTGGGTAAGTAAGTTTTGTGTCTTATTGCAGCGCCTGATTCTCTTCTAAATAGAGTAATCAAAACTAAATATTTTTCGTATAGGGAGTTAACAGATGGCATTGTTGGCCATAATCCTAGTTGGATTTGGAGGAGTATTGTTACTTCTAAAGATGCTATTGTTGTGAGTTTTCGATGGTGCATTGGTAATGGTAAGAGGGTTATTACACGAGTTGACCCGTGGATTCCAATTGATGATAGTTTTTATATGGATTTGGAACCACTAAAGGGTATGGGGGATTGGTTAATTTATAGGCTATTTGATAATGATACGAGGCGATGGGATGAGAATTTAATTCGAGGGCTTTTAATGACGAATTGCTACAAGAATCTTAGCAATGCCATATAGAAGAAGTGCTTTACCAGATATGCTTGTATGGCATTGGTCCAATGATGGTAAATATTCGGTTCGAATAAGGTATTATTTTATTTTAAATGGATGGTTGCTCCTGAGGATGATTCATCGTCTCTTTTATGGAAAAAGTTGTGGTCTTTATCTTTGCCTCCTAAAGTGTTATTATTTTTATAGCGAGCGAATAGAGATATTTTGCGACAAAATTGTTGCTTTTTTAGCAATGTGTTGTTGATAGTAGTAAGTGCCCTTTTTGTGCTATGAGTGAAAGTGTGAATTATGGTTTGATTTGTTGTCATAAGTAGTGGATGTGTCTTATGCAAGCTGATTTAATTTTTTATGATGAAGTTTAGTTTTTTTTAAGAGTTTTTGTTAATTAAGTAACATCAGCTTTCGGTTAAGAATTTTCAATTTTTTGTTGTATTATTTTATATGATTTGGATGCACAAAAATAGTATAATTTGGAACTCTATGTAGGTTGAATCTTATTCTATTCTTGTTTTGATAGCTAGGGGTGAGCAAAAAAGCTCGAAAACTGAAAACTAAATCGAATCGAACCAAAAATTCAGTTAACCGAATGATTTGGTTCGATTTCAATTACGCAAATTTAAAAACTAAAATTTTTGGTTTGGCATTCGGTTTTATGTGTATACAAACCGAACCGAACCAAAAAGCGAACCAAGTAATATAAAGGCTCTTTTCTTCTCATTTTAGGTTAAAAACTCAAATTGAAACCCTAGCCGCTCACCTCTCTGCTTATTTCTCTCACTGAGGCTCACTCTCTCCCTTTTCTTTCTCTCATCTTCTGCTTATGCTCAGCTGGAATCCTTCCTTGAGGATGTCCTAGCTGTTGCTGCTCCATAAAAAGTAGCGCCATCCAAATTGAAGCCACATGTTTAGCTCATTTTTGTGATAGTTTATCTTTGTTATTATATTTGTTTATTAGTCATTGTTTATTTATTTTGAGTTGTTTTAAGTCCATTTGTTAGTGTTTTTGGTATTTTAGTAATTCTAAAGGTGATTGGCAAGAGAATAAGGAAATTGGAGCTTAAGACACATTATTTAGTGAAAAATGAAGCTACGTAGAGTCACACAAGCAAGCTCACGGGCGTGTAAATTTCAGCATATATTTGCCATATTTTAATTTAAGATTTTAAAAGCACGTTTAAGAAGTCCACATTAAGGAAAACATGCCCGACACAAAAGGAGACGTGGATTAGTTGGTTTTACACGTCCAACAAAAGTAGTGGAATTCATTTTTTCAAAATTATAACTTCCTACAGTTATAAATAAGCCAGGACTACACAAAGAGAGGGGGAAGGTGGAGACACCATACACACACCCCCACGCAGTCGCATTACACTCACACCATTCATACACATTCCTTCATCATCATTCATCCATCACGAGGTTACAGATTAGAAGAGCTTGAGAAAAAGTTAGTTCAGCAAATTTCCATTGGGTTCACTCAATTTTAGTTGAGACAAGAGATTGTTCAACAGGGAGAAGATTGTAACATCGAGTTTGCGTTTACACTGTTACTTTCTAATTTCCATTTAGCCCATATGTTTTCATCGTGTTTTTGTGTAAATATGAACTAGTTTTACTCTAGTATAGGGATTGTATATATTCTACCATGATTTTGTGAATTTCGATGTTTCCTTTGATTTTATGTCTTTATCTTAATTGAATGTAATTACTTCTTCAAATCATTGCTTGACCACTAATTATTTGACTTAGGTGTTAGATGAAGGACTGAGAAGTGAAATCTAATATCGGACCAATTCAATTAAGAAATTAAGTGAATTAGGAATATAAGCCTAAATTTAAAGAATTAAACATCATGCGTAGAAATTAGTTGAGTGAGAATTATGAATGCGGTCTCTAGTAACCTCAATTAACTAATTAATTCGTATGATATTTGTTCTTGAATTAAGATCAATAGAGAATTTAGAGTTCACTTGGATTGGGAGAAGAGATACAATCCTAGATGCTCTTTATAATTTGATAACTAAATCTGCATAATTACTTTCTTAATTTTTCTTTTTAAAGTTCAAGCCTTTAACTTAAATTCTTGTTTTCCGTTACTGAATTTCTGTCACAAAGTTGTTATTACTCAAGTTTATTATTTTCTTTTAGTATCATTTGTAAAAACATCTTAGATAATACCAATTTCAATCTCCTGAGAGACGACCTTGGGGTGTTCACCATTGTTACTACAATAGGCTCTTGCACTTGCGAGTTAGCTTAAAAGTAGTACTAATTTGGGCATAACACTACACCACCGCCAGAACAAGCGCTGGTGGTTGTGCAATTCTTGCGTTGCCACTAGCTATCAAACTTTTCTCTTTGTATCAAACACTTTCGATAACCAAAGAAACAGCACCGCTAAACAGGAACCGAGCTCAATTACGCCATGAACCATCTACGTCATACGATTGTTATCGGAGGTGGTCTAGAGTTGGTCGAGACCGTCGCTCAGCCTTTCGTCGACGGTTGTGGTTCTGATTCTACAAACCTTTTTTTTTTATTTAGATTTTGTTTGGAATATATTTTAAATGTCAGAAACAATTTGCCCAACAAATTTTAGATTTCTTTCCTCTTCCTCCCCTACCACTCTCATTTCATCTCCTCTGCCCTTTTTCCTGTTCAAATCCAACACTTTATTGATGATGTGCTATGGACTTTTGTTTCGGTTATGGAGTCTGCAGCTTTAGTTGCCATGCTTTGTTACTTCTTTATATTATGTAGTTATACTCTTTGATGAAATTATCAAATTCTATTATTTTGTATATTTTTGTATATATTTTAGCTGAGAAATTTGCAAAATCTAACTGAAAAATTTCTTCGTTTATATGCATATTTGAATATCGTAATTTTGATATTGGATTGCTTCTTTAGTTTGTATATATATATATATATATTTTTTTTTCTATATAAATCTACTTGAAACGATGGGATTTTTAATTTTGGTAGGTCTAATTCTGGAATTTGGGGGGGGGGGGGGGGATTTGGTTAAAATCGAATCAAAACTGAACCGAACAAAAAAAAATCGGTTCGGTTTCATATCGATTTTTTCTATGTTAGGTTTGTTTTTTTATGTCTTTTTTGGGGTTTCAATTTTTGTTCGATTTTAAGGTTTCGGTTTGCTTCAGTGAACTGAATTGACTTTGCTAACCCCTATTGGCAGCAGACATATTGCGGTATTGTTCTAACGCTCAAGTTCTATGATTGGGTTCTGGTCCTATTGCTCCCAGGTCGAGTTTACTGGATGTGTGATGGGTTGCTCTACTGGTGGGTCAGCTCGAGTGCAATATGGGTGCGGTAGTTCACGTGGAAGAGGATAGATCATCTTTTAGGGGAGTTATGAGAGGTAGTTTAGGGGCTTTTGTGGAGGCAATTTTTGGGTTTTGTTCGGGTAGTTTTCCACCTCATATTGCAGAAGATGTTGCTGTCAGAGAGGTGATATCCTAGTTGCATAGGTCAAACATGGAGAATGTAAATTGTTTGAGGTTGGTTAAAGCTTTGAAAGATGGTAGTGCTCATATGTTTGATTGGGATCCAGTTTTACATGATATTCATACTCTTTTACAACAAGCCATGTCATATTCATTAGCTTGGGTTCGGTGATAAGCTAACAAGCCAGCGCATGCATTAGCTTGTCAAGCGTGTTCTTATGCTAGTTTCCAATATCGGGTCATTATTTTTGGATGTATTGCTACTCTTCTTACTGATGATTTAATCTAATAATATTATGATCTTTCCATAAAAAAAATCAAATATCAATATGTCCAAAAAATTATAAAATATCCAAATCTCGAAAACTCTTACGCTATAATTACAACATAATCACCAAAAGATATTCTATGATAGGTGACACTATCTCCAGCTGCGCAAATTGAAGTCTGTAACACCCCTTCTAGGCCCACGAATGAGTCCAAAAGAAGTTTTACCTTTTTAGTTAAGAGTCAATTATCCTAGTTTTTTTTTTATACATATATGTATCATACAATCCATCCATGCATAAAATATAAAACAAATGTCATTAACACTTCTATAACATACCTTTTATTACTTCCTCCTCATCTCCAACATTTATTTACTTCTATATAACATCCATACATAATTTAACCAATCAGTTATCATACCAATACATATCATTCTAATACAATCATACTAATACTAGGATCACAAAGGAATAATTACAATGCTAAAAATATGTCATAGCAACCTTATGTACATGCCAATTTTAAATAATACAAAATCCAAAAGATTATATCTAAAAACTTGCTTATCTGTGCTGAGAGCAACTGGCTACGACCAGTGTCTACTCTACAAATCTTCAACCTACAAGTTTAGACAAGTAAACTCACTGAGCAAACTTTGCTCAGTGGGTGCTTTAATCGAAGTGGAAAGCGATATTTATTTAAAAACATATAAAATAAGACATAGTAAGACATTTAAGAAGTTAATTTGTAAATGCATGTTATAATCATGGAAACATTCATAATAAAATATTTATGGAACTAATAAATAACACACATTGTAACTTGATAAGGTTTCATTTATTTAAGTTTTTAGCTCTAGTGGCACTTAAAAGAACTCGACGATAAGAATCGGGGTCCTATGCGTATTCCGTATAGCCATTCGTAGACTATAACGCCGATATCATAGATTATGTATTCTCATTCATAACACGTATTCAGTATAGCCATTTTTAGACTATAATACCAATACGGTTTCTCATTTCATTTCATGAATCATTTCAACATTATTATTCATATCAATATCATTACCGTGATTTTCAACCCTACGATGCATCGTATTCTTATCACTAGCGTTCTAATGCGAGCCATATGAGCATTAAATAAGATAAATAACAATTCACAAGTACTTGTTCTCATCTCATGAATTTCATATTCATTAAATTTTCATTTTCATTCCATATCACATTCATAACTCAACATATGTTCCTTTGTCTCAACTTTCCATTTCTCATATGTCACAAATATTATGTAATGGTTTTCTTGATATCTCGAAAACATTATTCATTACATGAAATCAAATATAATAATTTGGGTGAAAAACAGTTTTTTGGGCTCCGTCGTGAGCGTGACGGTCCCAAAAATGTTTGTCGCGACCGAGACAGCTAATACGAGCGTTCTAGGTGCTTTTGGTGTTGGTCTCGCGCTCGCGACTAGCAAAGTGAATTTCAGCAACATTTTCAACCTGCTCGTCTCTCACTATTTTAGTTATAACTTTTTATTTACAACTCCAAATGAGATAATTCAAAAAGAATTGTAAAGCTAACATCCAGGGCTACAAAAAAGTCTTTTATGGCTTTTCCAAATAAAGTCGTTTTCAATATGAAAAGCCATGTTGAAGTCGAACCATAAAACGTGACTTATACAAAATCCAAGTTTTCAAGCATAAACTTTTGAAATAATGATACCAAGCTTATTCTTTGATACATAGCACATAAAAACCCTTTTTAAAACCAAAATCAACTCAATCAAACTTCCAAAAATTAAAATCAAATTTTAAGAAATACAAGTTTTCGATTAAAAAGCATCAAACCTCCAATTGAGGCTTTCCTCTAAGCTAGGCAACTTCTTTGCCTTCCTCCTTGGTTTTGGCTTCAAAATCACCTATAAATGCACATACACTTTAGTTTCTATTTGAAGAATTAAGTGAAAACCCTAACTAGCTTTGCCATGGGTTTCCTTAATATCAACTAACCCTAACCTTTCTTACTTGATCTAATACTTCTACTATAATCTCTAACTCAACTACATCACCACTTCATCATTTTTCAAGAAAATGACTAAACCCTAACTTATCTCTTACCTCAAATCCTTGGCTTTTCCTTGTGATCTTCTCATGGCTTACACTTAAGAGACTTCCTTTGTCTTGTAGAGTGGGTCAGCCTACCTTGAATGAGGAGGAGAGGTGGAGATGATGAGAAGTTTGAAGAAGATGATGAAAGTAATGTTAAAAAGAAAAAGTGAGGGTATGCGGCGGATGGGAGGCTAGAATGGAGTGGAGTTTTCTAGATATGGGTGGTTAAGAAGAAGATATTTTGTAGGGTTTGAAGTGGGTATATATATATATATATATATATATATATATATATATATATATGAAGACATGGCCCTTGGCCCATGATCTTGTCCATTCTTTCTTTCTTTTCCTCATTAACTTTTGAGCCCAACTCTCTCCTTAGCTTCGGCCCAATTCCATCATAACCAAAACCCATTAACACTCAATTAACAATCACAAAAATTTACCTTCAAGTCTATCTGATACTAGCACAAATTCCAAGATCGGCTCTGACTCTTCTAAGCCTTGGGACCCCAAATTTCAATAAAAATATTATTAGCTAATGACAACTCACAAATCTCTGACTAGTGGGAAGACAAGATGTGACAAAGTCTAACACCAAAGGAAAACAAAGATTCAGTTTCTAGAACAAACACAATTAATTGAAAAAGAAATCAAATACTCAAATCAAGTCTTGTCTTGACTTCGCTAGAAGGTTGAAAGATGTGATGGAGGAAATTGAATGATCAATGAAAGTAGATGAAAGAAGTTCAAGCATGATAGATGACGGTAGAAGGAAGAAGTTCAGGCGTGTAAACGTTAATTGTCTTAGCAGAGATGTATTTTTTATTTCAGGGGTTACTGTGTAATATTGAAAATATTTGTGCTATATTTTTAGGGCTTTATTTTTGTGCTATTTTTATAAAGTAAAACATCTATTGGTGTCATCTACTAAGTTTGCCACATACCTTTTAATAAAGTTACAACAAGAGATTTTTGTTAAGTTGCCTTAAAAATAAAAAATTATCTTGGCCATTTTCAAATCTAGTCAACTAATATTTATTTAAAAGTTAAAAATATATTTAATAAAAAATATTTGAATAGTAAAATAAAATGTAAGAAAATATAAGAAATGTGAATGTTATATAAATTAAGTTACTTACTTAAACCTATAAGAAGAAAAAGTCAGTTAAAAATTTTGAATATAAATGTGATATTTTTAAATCTAACAATGTAACTTTCAAGAGTTATAAATGAGGGGAGAAAAAGATTGAGATTAGAAATATGTAAATTAAAATGTGAGGTTTCTTCCTATTTTAAAAAAGTGTTTCTCTCTTGGAGTTATGAATTAAAATGGCATAAAATGTTTTTTTTCAAAAAAAAAAAGACTTTAAACTTGAAAATAAAAAAGCAAAGAAGTTGGCTTTCAAACTTGATAATAGCATTTGGAATATTATATGGAAGAGTCAACGGGTTTTTTGAATTGGTTCCCAGCTAGAAATGTCTAATTTTTCATCTCCTGCACATGCATGCATTTTGTCCTTTTGTAAAGCCTTAATTTTAATTCCATTTTTTTTAGGCTAACTTACAACATAATGAGAATAATAAATTTTCCTAATTTTAATTCATTTTTTAACACATATTTTGCAGCAGGATGTGAAGAACCGGGACAATCGGAAGAAAGTGCAATACCTGAACCACTTGGACTGACACTCTCTCCTATTTTAATTCAGTTTGATTAAATATAAAAATTTAGAGCAACATAACATAAAACTTAAACATAATACATATTAAAGTGAAAAGATATTATTAGAATCTCTAATGATAAACCAAGTTTTTTTTTTTTTTTGGAAATGGTAAATATGAAGAGTTAATGGCCGACCCATCATGTGAAAATTTATCATCTTTCACATGATTCAATTTTGCACATAAAACATGTGATTAAATGATTGTGCGGCTAAAATAAATTAGCTTAAGCAAAGGGGCAACAACAAACAAACTTATTTTGAAATTAAATAATTATTGTACTAAGCATATGACAAAATAAGTACACAAATTGAAAACGTCCTAAGCTATCTTTTTCCTAAATAAAGACATAGCAAAGTGTATGCAAATATCACTTTAACTTCATTTGAATTACAGTAGCCATTTGCTAAAGTTAAAAGTTATGGGTTTGGTACACTGTGAAATGCTTCACTCTTTTCTTTTGTCACCTAACCTAACCTTTCTTTGTTTCGTCTATTTCTACTCTTCCAAATAATATTCCTTATTACATACACATGCTTCTCCTTTTTGTTTTTTACACATTATATACTTTGAAATAGCGTGTCAATTTTACTTCTCTTCCAAGAATAATACTAATTTAACTTTACGCAGCAGTGGCGGTGTCAGACCCAAGTTAAATTGGTATCGAAATTATATTATATAGAGATGTTATAAAAAAAAAAAAGAAGGGTTAAAAAACCTATTTATACAATGTTTATTAAGGGAAATAAGAGGAAAATGAAAATTGAATGGGGTAAATTGAAGCTACACCCTAACACTTAGCACCGCTGCCTCTGACTTGAGTCAATGGATTAAAGATTCTTAACAGGAAGAATATAAATATTTATACAAAGGAAAAGTAAAATATCTTGTATTCACTTAGAAATATCTAGAAATTGGAGATTGAATAAGATGAATATAAGCATAATGGAGTTGGAAAAGTGGATGAGGATGGCATTGGCATGTGAAAAACTTCCTTAGATCCATTGGAAGAGTTAGGCTAAGGTCGGGTTTCAGTTTTGCATGGCCATGTACAATTTTGGACATTTAATCAAAAGCCGATTTGAAAATATGCTAATAATAGATTGCCTGTCCCTTTCCTATAAGTTGAATTCCCGATTTAAATACTATAATAAAATTCAAATTTATTTTATTCAAACCTTAAAATTTTAAATTCAAACCTTTATTCATGAGATTTTTCTACTTATTATTTTCAAGCATATGCCTTGTTTAATATAAGACTTATGAAATAAAATAAAATAAAATAAAATATTTAATATATTGAGCTAAAAATAGAGTTTGTCATTCATCTTGTGTTGAATAAATATTATGTATCATAATTCATTGTCATAATATTACTATTTAGTCACTCAGTTGACATAGTGATTAAAAAATCCTTAGTTCGTAGTACTATTATAATATATCGTCCTTTTGTCCAATTTTTTAGAAATATTTTTACAATATTTTGTTAGATTCTTCAAGAGCATTCCAGAAATCTGATAGAATATTTCAAGAATATTCCTAAAAGATTAGACGGAATAACGATATAGTGTAATTGTGCCAAGGGTCAGGAACTTAAGAGTAATTACGTCAAAATGCAGTCACTAAATAATAATATTAACTAAATATTGTAATGAAATCATAAATTTCCTCAAAATTTATTGACTTGTTAGGAAAAACCATGATATATAGTCTGCAAAATTGGATACAATTGTATAGAATTTTATTATTTGGCTAACTCTTGTCTTTTGAAAGTACTCATAGTAGAGAGGTTCTAAGAGGGTGTTTGATTTAGATGTTTAATGCATCTAATGGTTGTTGGGTAACAATAGTTAGAGTTTAAGCATTTGAAAAATTATAAAATCAACAGCTAATAATGATTGGAAATTTCAAACACTTGCTGTTTCAATAAACTCATATCCAGAACTTTTTCATTCCAACTAATAGTTGATTCATATTAATAATAATATATTAAAATTATTAAAATAATATTAAATTAAATTAATTTTAAAAAAAATTTTAAATAATATTTTTTATTGTTAATAATAATAATAATAATAATTTATTTTAAAAAAATAATAATTATAATTTAATTAAAATTTATTTACATAATATATTAAATATTAAAAATAAAAAAATTAATATTTAATAAATAATTATAATTAAATTTTTATTCATAATTTCATATTGTAACACTGCTACTAAATTTTTATCAAACACTAACCCGAATAAATTATTAGCTATCTGCTGCTAACTATCAGCTACCAGTAACCACTATCAACTAATTGCTAGCACGAATAGTTAAACCAAATAAGTCCTAAATGTGGATCTCTGAGGAGCGATTGGTGTGGCAAGACTTGAACAACTAAAAATCTGTGTTTGCAATTTTTTATACTTTTATTTGCAGTAAAAAATATTTGTTTTCTACTTGTTAATTGCTGGGTTTATTGTATTTGATATTTTAAATTTATTGCATAAAAATGTCATATTAACTCATTTGCATTTAAAATGAGGTTTTGAGTAAAAGAAGTACTAATTATTTAAAAATTTAGTTTGCTGATTTCTTTTTCTCTCATGTGCATATAATTTATTTTTTATTTTCACTTAAGATGGTTTTTTTATCAGCAAATTAAGTTTTTTTTTAAATTATATTTAGGCTTGAACCCTTGATCTCAGATTAGGAGGTGCATCATTGTAACAATTTGAACTAGAAATCATTTGCATTTTTACTTAAGTTGTTTTCAATACTAAAATTTAGTTTGTACTGATTTAATTGTTTTTAATAACCATATTCACTTGCTCTCGGTAGTCAAATTCACTCCTCTAGGTTTCGTATAAAAGACCAACACATAATTTATATGTTTTAAAATATTCGACTATTTTTATCTTCTTTTTCTTTTATTTATTATTTTAAATACTCTTTTTATTTATTTATTTATTTATTGTTGAATTAATATGTTATATTGGGTGTAAGCAAGTGTTTGTTGTTCTATTTTATATGAATGGGCGAAAATTATTATGAAAAGTGTCGAAAAGAATTTGAAGGATACCCAAAAATAATCACGGCCATTTTTCAGGTTTTTTTAGTGGTAGACTGTAGGTATATTTAGACAAAAAATATTTCATTTTACTGAGGGCAAACTAAGTGAATAACACAATTATATGTTTCATATTTATAAAATAGCACAAAATATGTTTAGAATAAATTATAGCACATACTAGCCTAGAAAAAATATACCTATAATACCCTCCATGCGCACATACCATATAAAAAATATTAATTTAAATAAATAAAAAAAAATATGCCCATAGAATAGTCGGAAATAAAATAATATAAATTTATATTCTCTTATTTCTTGACTATTTTGTGTGCGTACCTTTTCTTTTAAAATTTTTTATATGTTATTTTTTATTTTGTTAAAAGAAATAATAATATTAATTTAATTAAGTGTATATTTAAAAAAAAATTAAAAAAAAGTGCTATTAACCAGATTAAATTATTAAAGTGCTATTTACTTAAATAAAAATATTATTTTATGCCATCTACTATAATTTCCCTTTTAATAACACATTGAAATAATTGTAGGACAATACATGGTCCAACCAGTAAAAGACCTACAATTATGGGCCAGCTCGTGTGTAGTCATTGAGCTTAGGTCGCGTCGCCTAGATCCAGACTCAGATACACGAATGGCAGTGTAACTTCTAGTAGAAGGTCTTCTTAGATCGCGAGATTCTCGTTCTGGAGTTACCAACTTAGTATATCTCAATTCATATATAAAGAGCCCTTATGGAGGGCATTTAAACCTCAATTCTGTTAAAAGAATTTCAATAATAAATCCTAATCACTGGATGAAAGGGACCAAAAAGCCATTTATCGACTTTAAAAGAACAATGTTATACATGATAATATAGCAGTAGTTCTATCCCTAGTAATTATTATATCAGTACTACTTTTTAACTTAAAATAAGGTGGATTAAAAGTTCAAATGGCTTTTATTAAAAAAAAAAAAATGTTGCCATAGAATGACTAAACAGTCAGACAAAGTCAAAACGATAAAAAAGAGTGAGTTATTTTTTAAAAAATAGTAATTAAATAATAGTATTAACAAAAAAACTCTGAAGCTAAATAATAATTTTTTCAATATTATACTCAGCAACAATATGTGCATTATAAAAAAAACACTCAACCAGATTCAGAGATTGGCTGAGCGTGGTGCCTAACGACCTTAAGGTCGTTGGTTTAAATTCCATTACGAATAAGGAAACATACCAGCGATAGATGATCTCCTTATCAAACCTCAGTACTGGGGTTCGATTTGCTTCCCCCTCTCCTTTAAATAGATAGTAGAGTAGATGTATCATTGTCAAAAAAAAAAAATGATGCAGAGAGTTTGTATATATTACAACAAGGCAATTTTAAATAAGTCATTAATTATACGTATTTATAGAGAGAAAATACATATATATACTAACACTGCATGCCTGAACTAACTATAGACAAACCTAATAAATAAGATATAGAAACCCAGACCCTCATAGAAAGAATATAGTATATATTTTTGAAATGTTCTATATAAATCCGAATTATATATATATAATATATAAACCCGAACCCTCATATAATGATTTATTTAAACAGTATCATTATTAAGTAAGTGCATGGACCAAAGATCCTCCATGTTCCAATAGGTTTCATGTGATTCTGGAGGAAAAGCTGATTGCATTGTATAGCCCTCCACCATATTTGATGGATAAGATGGAGCTGCTGAGTAAGTCTCCATTAATCCTGATGATGACACGTGGCTGCAGCTTGTGCTTGTAGTTCCTTCTCCTTGTTCATTCATCTCTGTGCTTGTGTTCGGTTCAGAATATGGTTCTCCTTGCTTTATGTGTTTTTGGATTTTAGTCCTCCAATAATTCTTTATTTCATTATCAGTCCTTCCTGGAAGATGCTTTGCAATTTTTGACCACCTGAAAATCATTCATTTTCATTTCCCATTATCAACCTTAAAAAGTACTAGTATTCCTTTGTAATCAATCATAATGTTTTTATTATAAATTAATAAAATTCAAAATTAAATTATTTTTTTTCTTTAATTGTAAATGAGAGAAATCAAATTAATTTTAAAAATATTAAACATTACTTAGAGAAAATGTAGTAATTCTTAACAAAATTGAAAAAAAAAAAAATCATGCATTTCGCGGGTGTACGTTACATTAAATTCAATAGAATAACTACATGTGATTCATTTTAATATTGTTGATTTTCTTAAAGAAAATATGAATTGGGAAGGGAATAGAAACACATGTTTAAAAGTGAGGATGAGTTTGACATAAAGAGTCCAAAACAATATGGCTAATGTCCATTTCAACAATACAACTTTCTCCCGAAACAAACATGTGAATAGTTAAAATAGGGTTCTCCTTAAAATGGAAACTTTTTTATTTCCGAATCTCTTATTTTTCAAAACGTGCCTAAATACAAATATCAAGATGTAATTCCATTTTTGGTTTATTTTCTACTTTATTTTCAACTTCTTCCCATTGAACTTTGCATGAAAAAAAAAAATTAAGCAACATTTTAATGTATCTACTTAATCCGATATTAGGGGTTCGAGTCATGATGATGCCTTAAATGAGCTTTAATTTGATAATTTAACTAAAAAAACTTAATTTATTAAAAAAAAAACAATAGGAGTTTATGAGTAAAATTGATTCTGTCTTTTTAACACGACAAAATAGATTAAAAAAAATAAGAATGATAATTTTTATTGATTTGTTGTATGGGTGACCCATAAATGAATTGGAGTTGAGAAAAAAAATTTTTCTAAATATTATAACATATGTAAAAAAAAAATTAATATTTGATTAGAGGATAAAAATATTAAAACAAATAATAAAGCAGAAGGTAAACAAATACTATAAAGTTTTTACCTTGGAGGAGAGCGTGGATCCATCATTTTTTCATGCATCTAGCACCCAATAGTACACATATTGCCATGATCATAAAAATTTTATTGGTGTAATTCATCCCTTTTTGGAGTTTAGAATAGAAATAATTATATGAATACAAAAAATATTACTTTCTTTTCGTAAAATTTTTCTTGAACCAATTGAATCTCGATGATTTGTGACATATATGTACTACATGGAGGATAGTTCCACTTTCAATGATGAGCCCAAATCTCCTTACTATAATACCTGGAATTAATGTAAATTGGAAAAAAAAACGAAGCACCTTTTTTAAAAGAAAAAAAAAACGTTTCTGTTAATATAATCGATTCATAATATAGAGAAAAATAACATGTAAATACGTGAAAAAAATTTGAAAATTGAAGAACACACCATTTTTCCATGTCAAAATTTTGTAGCCACAATTTGTTCAAGCACCCATGTGTTTAAAAATCTATGATAACCCTTAATTAAGTTAAGTCCCACATGGTTCTTTCCCATCAAATGAACTCCAAGAGTTACTATTCAATGGGTTTAAGAGCTCTATATATATACACACAAAAGATTTAAGTTCCTTGGGAAGAACATCAGTTTGAAATTCAAGTTTTTATTTGTTCAATAATTCTTCTTATAGCTTAAAAAAATATTACTTATGGATATCTATATGCAAAAGAGTGATATTTTATATGTATTTATTTAAATATATATGTATATATACCTGTTTCCCCACTTAGCATGGAGTTCCAAGATCAAGAGCTGTTCTTCTGCAGTTATGTTTCCACGACGAAGATCAGGGCGAAGATAATTCAACCATCTAAGTCTGCAACTTTTTCCAGTACGTTTCAGACCTAAAGAAACAAGTACTTATTAGGGTTTGTGTATATAAATATGAAAGGATATTATATATATGTAGAGAATTATAATATATACCAGCAGCTTTGGCGAGGGAATTCCATACACCTTCACCATGGTTAGCAATATGGTTGATCAAGATCAGGTCTTCTTCCATAGTCCATGGACCTTTTCTAACTTCTGCTTCTGGAGAGTAGTTGCATGGCTGTTTCTCCATTTTTCTTTTCTTCCTTTTTTCTTGGAAAGAGAGAGAGAGAGAGAGAGGGATATATGAAAAAGAAACAAAAGAAAAAGAAGTGGGGAGAAAGATAATGAGATATGGGTGTAGTGTGGATTTTATAGAGGCATGTCTAATGATAATTACTTAATTTATATGTGTAATTTGTGTTAATCGATTATGAATAAGTGAACTTATAACCTAGTCCGGTTGTATTGTGAAACCGAATTGAAACTGAAAACGGTACTCGAACTGGTAAGTGAAAATAGTAACGAAATCCAAATTTTTAATTTGCAAATCTAATTCTGTTAACTCAATACGAACCATATTGGAACCGAACTGGAACTGTATTGAAAATTATTTTTTAAAATTTTTTTATGAGTAAAAAAATTAAAAATAATAATATTTACATTTATATATTGAATTATAATACGTGACATAACGTAAGCAACAATAGCAAATATAATCCAATTTTAACTATTTGTCCAATTTGTGGTGATTGAACTGCAGCTGATAATAGTCTAAGCTCCCATGTTTAACACTACTTTCATATTTTGAAAAAAAAAGAAAAGAAAAACTTTCATGTGTTCTATAATGGGGTAATGAAATATTGGACGAATGGTATCATGCCACCAATTGAAGAATCTCAATTTTTGCTTTTTTCTTTTTTTTTTTGACTTTTAGTGGATCAAAATTTCAAAACTTTTATATCATAAATCACATATAAATATTATTATACCGTAAAAATTACTGTCCCATGCAACTTTATAATTCGGGGTTAAAAAACAAAAACCTATTATATTTGATTTCAAAACTTAAAATAGATGAACTAATGTATCACAATAAAAAGATAATGATAAAAGCTTCAAAGTACACTATTTAAAATTAAAAAAATATATTTCCTAAATTTTTAATCAAGTTATAGTCTTCGATATTAAATCAATAACACATAAAAAAAGGGGTCAAAGTGTGTGGTTGGGGGCCAATAAATGTGGTAAGACCTTTGTTCTCGAATTCTAACGACTGAATTCAAATTTCCTATCGATATTCTGGTGCATGAATAACTACGTTAAAAAAAAAAGGTTTAAGTGTTTTTATATAAATTTTAAAATTAAGAAAAAAATCCATTTACCTTAAAACAAATAATAAATGATTTGAAAGTAAGTTGTCTAAATGGGAAAAAAAATACTATAATTTTTAGACACCGTATAAATATGTAATTAATGGCCAGTGACTTCTAACTTTAGCATAAAAGGAAATAATTTGAGATTCTTCGAGTTTTGAGCATTGTATGAGCGCCGTTTACAATGCTTACTCCATGTTGATGTTTGTTTATTGATTGCAAGATACAAATCGCTGGGATAGACACTAATGTTTTGTATAAATATTGTTCGAGTAGCAGACAGCAAAGATTATCGT
>CATIWJ010041589.1:0-35375 GCA_949640765.1 Croton laevigatus | reverse complement strand
ACAAATTTTATCATATAGGATTTTTAAATTAAATGTTTGGATTTTGAGATATCATGATTTAAAGTTAATTTTAGAAATAAATACTTTTACTATTTAAAGTTTTGAACAAATACAAATTATAATTTCTACAATATAAGTTTTAAAGAAAATAATTATGTTTAAAAAAATATTTGAATTGAGATAAGAACTATAAAAGTATTTATGACTAAAAGTGTGGTATTCAAGAAAGACATTTTTTTTAAGCTCTACTAGAATTTAGTTGAACTGAATTAATGTAGGGAATGATTGATCATATCCTAAGTTTTTGATATATGGCCATTGATTTGTTACGGCGATAGCCGTTGTGATTGATTGCGGTGACGACCGATTAATATAGCCATTTAGTGAGCTATCCAAAAGAAATAATGTAGTTAGTTGGAAACATAGCCAATTGGTGAGTTTATTCTAAAGTAGATTCGTCTGAGTATCTAGTAGAACTAATTAAACATGAAATTTATTTAAATTAAATTAATTAATTGTTAAATATTTGCTTTTCATGATGATATATTTAAATGTTTATTAAGTAAATTTAAGTTTTTACATATATGTTTAAATATTTCTATTATTCAAAGTTAAAGTATCCACTGGTCAAAGTTTGCTCAACAAGTTAAGTATTTTAACTCGTAGGTTTTGGCGAGGAGCAGTAGAATCAATAGAGTTCGTTAGCAGCCAGCGAACGTATCAAGAGGTCAATAGGTATTTTCTCCATATGTAAAATAACGACTTCTAGTTTGGCATGTACTGTATTATTTTTAAATTTGTATTAAGAATAATTTAATTATGTTTGGGGTTGTAATATTTAAGTATTTTAATAAAAGAGATGTTCTGTACCAAGTTCATATTTAATATAGTATCTTTTAGCTCGACTATTTATGGTTGGGTTAAAGGGTGTTACAATACCACTAGAGCAAATGCAAATTATCGTGATACTTGATTGCTTTTACTTGCTTGATGGTGGTTATTTATTTTAAGTTGTTTTTCAATACACTTTATTTTATACGTTTTCAATTATTGCTTTATTATTTTCCAACTTCAGTTAAAATATCCACTAAGCAAAGTTTGCTCAGTGAGTTTACCTATTTAAACTCATAGGTTGAAGATCAATAAAATAGAGCTTTTGTATAACCTGCCGACTTAGTATCAAAATAACACAGGATTTGGTATATTTTATATTGTAAATAGTTCATGGCATGTATGAATATTTTGTTAGGACTTGATAAGTGCAAAAGTTATATATGTTTTTATGTGAAATATTATTTAAATTTTGAATATAATTGGTTATTAATTTATATTTTAAGCACTTATCTTGTTAACTTTTATTTGTCGGATCATAATCAAGCGTCGTTATGAAAAAGAACGGAAATCGAGCAAGAATGGCACGAAGAGAAGGAATTTCCAGCATTTTTATTATCATGACCTTACTTTGATTTTTTAGGAATATCTGAAGTTTTATATTACCAAATTAAAATCCGTTTAATCCATTAGAAAGATGAGACAAAATTCTACAAATTTCAAGAGGGATCAAGAGACAATTAAGCTTCCATATTAAGCAAATCAAGCTTTGAATTTAGAAATTATATGCTATATGGACATGCACAATGGGTTTTGTTGTGTAAGTCATATTTGGAACTCCAAGTGTCAAAAAAAGTTTAGCCTAGACTCATTTGAACATTAACAGCCAGCTCTACAATTTTTATAAGGCATCTAAGTGAAATGACGTCGTTTTAGTTGTAAAAAATGACAGAGAAGCGGGACATTCTGCTGGAACATATCTAGAGGGGCTGTTTTGGTATTTTAGCCATATCTTGGGCTAGGAATGTTCATTTTAGGAGAATTTTAGCTTTATAAAAAGGGGAGAAATGATCTGCAAGTTTGTAGAAGAGAGGCAGATGAGAAAATGATCTGCAAGTTTGTAGAAGGGAGGCAGATGAGAAAATGAGAGGAAGAGGGCTAATTTTCGAGGAGAAGATCTGGCAACATAAAGACAACAGAAGAAAAGGCGCTTTGGATCGAAAAAGAGGTTTTTAAGTAGGGAAACACCATTGGAGAGGATCAACAGCTGATTTACAGTGTATTTTAGCAGAATTAAAGGTTATAATACTAAGTTTTCCTTCCTTTGTTCCCTATTTGATTTCCTTGCATTGTTAGCTTTAATAATGAACTGATTTTCTTATTATATCTGAATTTGGAGATAATCCCTGGGATTGATTTTGATATTTGACTCATTTAATTAATTCGATTATTATTTTTGTTGAGATTCAATTATGGTTTTATAATTGTTTGGATTGGTATTTGTTATCATATTAATTCATGTCTGTTTTTGCTTGGTGAGATTGAGAAATCCATTTGTGAATTGATCACCCATAATTGAAAAGAGTTACATGCAAAACTAGAGATAAGTCAAATAAATTCTCTGGATTAGAATCAAATCTAATACTAGAAATTCATAAAATGAATTAATGCAAGACTAGGGGTTTTAATTAGAAAGAAATTTTAATTAATCAACTTAGGATTAGACATTAATTAGCTCGAGAGAGTGATTAACATAATTTAGGAATTCCTACAGTCTAATGTTAATAAAAATTGATTAATCGAATGAGTCGAGTTCAGAATGTTGGGTTTCCCACATGCTATTGACGCAACCATTACATATAGAGCAAGTATAGAATGCAGCGGAATTTAAAATTCTAATAGGGAAACCCTCCTATATCATGTTTCGATAATACAATTAAGAATAGGGAAGATTAGAGATTACCCTTGTAGCGAGCTTTCACCTTTGGATTGCTGTAACCTCCCTACGGAATCCTGAGATGCCTGGACGCTCCTACGGAATACTCTTATCAATTCAATTGACCCTAGGGATGCTAATGGTAGTCCCCTCTTCGTTCACACACACAGAGGAAACAAAGGAAGACTAAAGCGTGCTAGCGCTGGAAGCTATGGGACTTCTCCTTACCAACGAAACAATTTCGTTCACTTCCTCTTCTCTCACATTCGTAAGATAGAATAGAAAATAGGAGAAGAATGAGATTTCATTCCGTTATCCACCACTTGCAAAAGAGACGAAAAATCAAGTCAAAATGAAGTCCTATTTGGTGTAGTTCTTATTCTTGTTTTCGCAAAACCAAGAATAAATTGATTAGAAGAAGACGTGATTTAGTTATACTCCACTTACTAAAACTCATCATTTTTAAAATCAACACTTGATTTTGCCTTTTAATTTTTCAAAATAAAAAATCAAGTAAGTGCTCTACTTACTAAATGTTGTCTTTTTAAAACCAACGCTTGATTTTGCCTTTTAATTTTTCAAAGCTTGATTTTGCCTTTTAATTTTTCAAAATAAAAAATCAAGTAAGTGCTCCACTTACTAAATGTTGTCTTTTTAAAACCAACACTTGATTTTGCCTTTTAATTTTTTAAAATAAAAAAATCAAGTAAGTGCTCCACTTACTAAATGTTGTCAAACGTGAATAAAAAGATAGCCTCACTTTTTTCCAATTCTAATCTTTATTAGAATTACCAAACGTAAGATAAAAAGTTATCATATAACATTTTGTTTCTATTCAAAATGGAATTTATATTTGGCAAAGCCTTATCACATTTTTCCATTTATATATCTCATATAAAATAGAAACGAGAAGCTTATCAAATATCATATCTTGTTGTATCCATTTCAAAATGAAAGTCCCACTTTCATTAGAATACTAATTGCCGAAATTAAGGATGAATGAAATCTAAATTCATTTTTTTTAGCTCACCGAACGATAACATATATATATATATATTAATTTCACTTCTAATCAAACCTAATAGGTTAGGTTCAAAACTTAATCTTCTAATCAGCCCAATCCCTAATTCATATAGGGTTTGACTTAATTAATTAAACCATTTAATTAATTAATAAATTGGACCTAATTAAATAAGCTTCCAGGTCTAACCCGAATCCATTTTACGTGTGCGATCTTGAAGGCTCGTTCAATGTTGGCAATGAACTAAAAAATTACATTTAAGTCCATAAGTTATAATTGGTCTCTAGCAAGACGTTATAACTACCTAAATTGAAATCGAGTGTCAAACAGTCGAATTGACAAAACCTATAATAATCTTATACAACCCTTTGCCAATAGATATCAATGATTAGCATAAGACATGCCTTCGGTCATCTTTATTATTGCTAATTCATTTTATTGATTCTCTAGTGATCCGGATTTATCAGATAGATGTATAACATTTATCATCATATCTGGGTTTGTGCAAACACTACTCCGTATCACTAATCAAATGGCCGGTGATATCTTCTCTCTTATAGAGAGAGTGGCAATCCCTTCACTTTACTCATGTTTCTTAGCGTAGTTCCTGGAATACCTGAGCGTACCCATATTTGCAATCATTTTTACGGGCACGTTAGGCAATACGTCAAAGTATATAAAAAAACTACCTAAGAACCCATAATAATTTCAGGTCTAGGGATTCTAGTATAAGCATTACATGAGAAATACTTATGACCGTTTCCACATGTAGTATTCTCATTAAGTGGATCGATCCAGTACGCTATTCTCTAATACGTACTATGTATCTCTAATCGATATCCCATATCCTATGACCCGTAAAACAATATCATCTCATAGAGTACATACTAGTCTTAGTTTATTATTACTCCCATGATAATAATCAACTAGGGATATTTAAAATCGTATTTCTTTTAATGCTTTAGGTTTTATTATCCAGATCACATATCTGATAACCAAAACGGCACTATTATTCAAGGAAATTCATCAAATAAATTGCACAGGAAATATAAAATGATAAATTTATTCTCATAAATAAATAATAATCCATTTTAGAAAGAGCAGGGGCTAGGGCTTACACTAACAACTTCCTCATTGACTGAGCAATGAATATAAAAGTCCTTCACGAGACACATATAAAGTGAATATAAAAGGTCGAAGGTGACTCCTTCATTGATTGAGCAATGAATATAAAAGCTTTTCATGAGGCACATGTAAAGCGAATATAAAAGCTTGAAGGTGACTCCTTCATTGACTGAGCAATGAATATAAAAGCCCTTCACACGAGGCACATACATATAAAAGCCCTCCTCAAGGCGTCTATGAATACAAAGCCTTCCTCGAGGCAAACTTATGTCAAAAAGCCTTCCATGAGGCATATATCAATGAAGCCCTCAATGAGGCACATATATAAAAATAAAGCTTTTTATGAGACACATCAAAATAAAGACCTCTCAAACTTTGGCATGCAAAAACCGGCATAACAAATCACATCAAAAAACTTTACTATCCTCATATAAAGAAATAAATTCCTCATATACACAAAAATGTAGTAGCCGAAGGTAACTGCACCTCTGATGAGGAAAGTGTAGTGTCTAATATGTAGTAACATAGCAACACAAATAATTAGTTGGACTAATATTATGTTTTCTTTGTGTCTTTTCTTTCTGATAAGTTTTGCCACACATGTTGGTCCAAATCATAATCTATTTCGATATGTTTGAAAATTTGTTCGACTAAAAAACGATTCACAATAATTAAGCTCATAATCACATCTCACAACACGGTCGCCATTATCAATTAACTAATAATGACACGATACATGCAAGATTTACACTCGCGATATTACTCTATTTATTACACACCACCAAATTATGAAACAAACAATAAGCATCTACTTCAATCTATACGACTAGCGACATCTTACACCTACTGTGAGTTACAATATAAGTACTGTATCTATGGATTATGAATAATAAGAATCTAGCACTCAGCGACCACACATCAGTTGACTCCTAGGTCGCTTGTACTTAAGAACTCATTGTTATATTTTTTAACACCTAGATTAGTATGTAATAAGTTAAAGATATGAAAACAAGCATAGAATATATTAAAACATACAACAAACGAATTGCTCTTTATTAATATTTGATAAAAAAAATTACACATTTATAAGCATCAGAAGTACCCACCATACAAATATTAAGCTAGCATCTCCTACACTAACCTAAAGCCATTAACTTCGCAACATCCGCAGCCTCATAACCTGCGAGGGCGACCTCTACATTGGATGGACTCATAGACTTGAGAACATGAGACCCACGACTCTATTAACATGCCGATCCCCCTAATTGGTATGCAATTAATATGATCGACATATCGACCTCTGCCTCGCTCATCTCATAGATAAGGGACGGAGGTCCTGTCGCTTTTGACGTTGCCTCACTCGGAGCAAAACATTTCACTCTGTTGCGAGACAACACCATGATAGCTACACTGATCATACTCTCTCAATCCTCCGCCACAAGACAAGAGGGATGGGAAATCCAGGACCGCCTTTAACCATAACTCAGGTGAGGAGGTGTAGTACCTGAGTTACATCGATATAGAGAAGACTAAGAGGAGACGACGGGCTCCACGTGAACGAAGCAAATATACTGCTACGAATAGCATGTCGTTCTATCCTTTTGCTAGTGGAGCTTTGAAAGATAGGCTAAATATAATGAAAGGCTCCATGATAATAAAACTTCATTAGACCTCTTAATGACAGATAGGGCCGTTTTCCCCATCATGCCTTCACAACTGAGACTCGGCATGCTTATTGCAACTCTTGTCGCTATGATAATTAATGCCTCACATACGTGACTTGATGGAATCAAAACCACCTTCATGGGCCCTAACCATATTTCAAGCTGACCGAAATCACTATCTTTCTTAATCATTCCAACATAAAAACTATCAAATAATCATAGTGGGAAAAGCGAGTGGATAAGCTGTGGCAACGTCCTACTTTTATAGGCCAACTCGTTTACCTTCTAGAGAAAAACACATTAATGACAGTCCAAGTGACCAAGATACCCCTACTAGTCTATTGTTGTGCTAGGGACATTAAGGTAATAAATCAAATATTCACCACAACATACACATGACACTCGGGAACTGAAAGCATAACACAGTCGTGCCCTAACACTGCAGCCAAGACATGAAATGACTTGGACTTCGAAGGGGGGACATCTGTAAGCCTTTTTGCCTGTTTAAGGACCAAACCCGCAATCGGACCCATGGCCAACCAAGATAGCCAAGAAAACAGCAACCCACAGACTAACAAAGAGGTTGCCCTTAGCGACCTCCTTCCTCCCAATGACCTCTCCACTCAACCAGAGTTAAAGCTTGACCTTGACCCACGTCTAACGCCACTACTTGCAAGTTACCAACTACACACGTGGCATCTCCCACAGCTACCCTTGTGGACATGACCCATATATCCCAATAGTGAACCCATAGTGTCTAGACCATACCGTCCACTGTAGAAGCACTGTACGTTAAGCCACTATAAATACCCGTCTCGCCATAAATAATCCATAACAACCATTTAGTCTACAAGGTTAATTAATGGGATGAGGCGGTAACATACCTTATCTCTGCTTACACCACAATTTAAGAGATAAGAAAGGCTTACCCCTCTTTACTTTTATGTATCTTCGTGTAACGTTATCCCAAATAGGGATAAGAGTAAACTTACCTCTCCTTACCCTTATCTATCCTCCAACCAAACTGGCTATTATGTACCCTTATTTAACTTCAATCCAAATAAGGGTAAGAGTAAACTTAACTCTTCTTACTTTTACTTGCCTCCAAACCAAAGAAACTGTAAGAGGAAAGAAACGAAAGTTTGAAATATACAAACAAAAGGGAGAACCGTGTGTTATTCAAGAAGGGTATAATTGTAAACTACCCTGCTATTTAGTTGGTTGATTTTGGAAATAGCATGCTATTTCATTAAATAGTAAATTCAAATCCCGTTATGATTATTTTAAAAAATATAGTACTAGTAGTAGGAAAGTGAAAGAACACAAAGAGACAAAGCAGGAAGAAGAAGCATTTTTTTTTTGTTGAAAAAGGAAAAAACAGTTTGAGAAAGACGAAGCTTCATTTTAGATTCAGTAGAATTGTATTTCTACTTTTTTCTCACTAGCCAAACGGTACTCTCTCTTTCCTTCTGTTACATGTTCACTTTGTGTCTTCGTTCCTCGGATTGTGTCGATTTTGGGTTTTCGCTTATCTGATTTTCCTTTTGGGAGTTGAAGATAATTGAATTGATAGGATCGATTTTCTTTCTCATGCCAGAGATGCTCTGATTTGAGCTCAGTTGCAAATTCGCTTGATATCTGCTTGCTTTTATATGTAGTTACTATTATTTATTGTTTATAGGTGTATCTTTATGCATTGCTCCTGCTGTATTTATTAATTTATACATGACTGTGGGCAATTTGGGTAATTTTGAGATTGCATTGAAATAGTTAATATGCTTGCGCCTTTATCATCTACCAGCTGATTATGTTGAACCAGGTGCTAGACTTGGCGCAATGAAGTATGTAAATTCTTAACTGTAATATAATGAATAAGGATGTAGAATAAGGCATTCTAGACAGCCAGAACTTTTTTGATAAACTGAAAGTCAAATAGTTATAATTTTGATGCCATTTTGATTGCCATGGAGAAGGTCTATATTTCAATTCAAGTTCAAATTTGCATTCTTTCTTTTTTTTTTTTTAGCACAGTGACTTCTTTGCATTAAAAATTAGTCTTTGTTTCAAGTATCATGCTCATTTCTTGAGCTTGTTTTGTTTTCATAACGAGTTCACTCAATTGGGAATTAGCTCGCTGCTCTTGTTGGTGGATCCAAAATTTTTTTTCCCCATTTTAGCAGATCATATGCTTTCTTCTTGTTGATATTTCATTTCTGCATGTTTAAATTAACTTCAGACTGATCACTATTGGCAGGTTAGATTCCTCAGACGAGATTGATAATTGTACCAGACAAGTCTAAGTCCTTACTGGATGTGTTGAAGCTTAGGAACCTACAATTTTTGTGTAGGTAGTTGAATAGTCTTGACTTGGGTTACTAAAGAGGTGATGTGTTCTTTTTCAATACAATGGCACCTTTGCTGTTGCATTTTTTTGTGCCATTTTTGTACGACTACTCTTTCTCTTAATTCAGAGCGGCATAGAGATGGTGACATTTGGTCAGGAAATTGGCTACATAACTACGGTTCAGTTTTAAGCAATGAATCTAGAAGTAACATTTCCAAATATGCCCAACCAGTGGAGTTTCCCTCCTTCCAATTAAATGATTCTGTATTTTGTGAGGACCTAGGGGGAGTTGGATCATTTAATACCACCTGCTTGCTAAATTCAAACTTGAATTTGAATTCTGATATTTATATATATGGCACGGGGAACCTTGGGATACTGCCCCATGTTTCAATTTTATGTCCTGTGGATGGGTGTACGATTACTTTTAATATGACCGGTAATGTTAATATTGGTCAATACGCTACTATTGTGGCTGGTTCAGTGGTTTTTGCTGCTGCCAACTTGACCATGGAACATGGCTCTTCTATAAACACAACTGGTTTAGGGGGACCACCTCCTCCTCAAACCAGTGGAACACCGGTTGGTTATGATGGAGCTGGTGGAGGTCACGGCGGCCGAGGTGCTTCTTGCGTAAAAAAAAATAAGACAAATAATTGGGGTGGAGACGTTTATGCTTGGTCAACTTTGGCGGAGCCATGGAGCTATGGGAGTAGGGGAGGTGGCACATCTCCTGAGAATAAGTTTGGAGGGAATGGAGGAGGGCGGGTGAAGCTTAGAGTGAAAGATATGCTATTCTTGAATGGATCCATTGCTGCAGAAGGTGGGGATGGTGGACTGAATGGGGGAGGTGGTTCTGGAGGAAGTATCTTCATACATGCCATAAAGCTGTGAGTACAGATTCCTTGAAGTGATAAATTACAAGCTAGTGGCTCTTTTTCTATTTTTTCTGCTGACAATTACCTACTTATGGGACAAATAAGCAAGAATAATTATAAGTTTTCTACCAGTTTTTCTGCAAGCTATACACAAGCTGCTCCACAAGTTTCCTAAATAATGTTATCAAATTATGTATCAATATTGCTTAGAATCACCAGTTTAAAGCTTATACTGGCACCATATTGTTTTCGGCATTAATTGATAAGGCAGCTCTGTCAATTGAATCCTGTTGATTCACACCTTTAGTTGTTTCTCAATAGGTTTTACTTTTCCAGCATAAAGTCTTGGGCTGTTGTGCTTTCCATTCCTACACTATATCTTGGTTGATGTCTCAACCTCACATACATGATAAATAAAAAATGACCATCTGCATGAAAGACATGTAGCAAAATAACTGTATACACCTTGACAGATACACACATATACACCAAGCGAAACACTCACAGCCTGCTCACAGACCTGCTTTCTTAAAAGTTTGTACAAAGTGGCAGAAAATAAGTCAGTCTTCACATGCATTAGATAATGAAAACGTTTTTCCTCTATAGGCCACAATAGCCTCAAAATGGATAAATATATTGTAGAATAATACTATTAGTTTTGAGTTTGGGATCTTCCCTAAATTTAAATGGGTGTTTGTTGCTAAAGTGATCCCAAAGAGAAGACCACCGTTTTGTAAACTTGTATTTCATTGCAAGTACTCTTTTCCAATTGGCTAGCAAGCAACAATTTTGAACATTCATTAAGCTACTGAGTAGCGTAATAAAAATGGTTTAGGTAGGATGATATTCTAAGAATGTCAAGTCTCTTGAGTTTTTTTTTTCCTTTACCTCTTTTCAGCTGCTCTATGTTCTTTCAGATAAAATATTCAGTGTGGTTGTTAAATTGGGAGTCAACATATTTATTGGTATTAAATTAATGGAGTTATAATTTTATCGAGTTACATTTAATTATTGCAGAAAGTTTCCCCTATGTTTAGTCTTCATCTTCTCTTTATTCTGTTTATCAACAATGGAGTTATTTCACCATTTATTGTTCTAAAACAGGGTTATAAAAGCTAAATTATAGAATATCTCAATCAGACATTTTTTATTCCCCTTATTATCTGCAGATATTTGATGTAATGGATATTATACTGCTCAAACTATGAAATATATGTACTAATTATACTTAACTGTTTTCTTGGATGTTATTGAATTGCATAGGAAGGGATATGGTACTATAAGTGCTGCAGGTGGGAAGGGGAAGGGTGGAGGCGGTGGCGGAAGAATTTCTCTTGATTGTTACAGCATCCAGGAAGATGTGAAAGTTACCGTTCATGGTTTGTTTTGACGACAGATATATGTTTTACAATAAAATTAGAATTCAATCAACTTCTAAATTTTTCACTTTTATGTGAGTATATTTTCATGCTTAGTAAATCCTAAATTATGATACTACAGGGTCTGAATATTGAGATAGTATGGAACAAATACTGCTGCAAATGCCCTTCCTGAATGCTATCTATAAATAAAGACAAATTAGCATTGTCAACCTGATCTGTTGATTGCCACTTACGTGATGAAATATGTTCTGTATTGCATATCCTGGTCATAGGGCATGCAGTTTGACGTTGGCTGTTATCGCACTTTTCTTATGAGTTGCCATATAGCGTAGTCTAAGGTGACATCGAGGGTTTTACACACATATTCTGTTGAATTTCAGCTTAATTGTCTGGACTGTATAAAGCCAACCTTTTATTTTTTTCTATATATTTTGTTTTCTTCCAAGAGACTAGGAACCAGAGGCTTATTGGAGTCGGGAATTCTGGCAAAGCTCATTTATTATTTTGTTTTCATGCACACACATTTTTATATAGGTTCCCTATATCATTGGTATTTCTGTGGCTCCTTTGAGGCTAACTTTATGGTTTCATGTGGGTAGGCGGCCTGAGTATTGATTGTCATAAAAATTCTGGAGCTGCTGGTACATCCTTTAATGCAGATCTGCTGAGTTTAAGAGTTGGCAATGACAATATGACAACAGAAACTGAGACCCCTTTGCTTGATTTTCCTACTACGCCTCTGTGGTCAAATGTTTTCGTGGAGAATAACGCAAAAGTTTTGGTTCCGCTTCTTTGGACTAGAGTGCAGGTTTCCTGAATTTCCTCTATTAAGTCTAATGCCATTTGCATGGGTTGATTTAATTTTAGTCCAAATGTTTTCAGTATTTGAATGGATCTTTGGAAGCTTATGCTTCTCTGTGAATGTATATAACTGCTAAAATGAAACAGAGTGCATAATATAAGTGTTCAAAAATCAAACTCTTGGATATGTTAAGTACTTTCCTGTCATGTTCCCGTTATTCTCTCATGGCATGAATTCCTTTTACGAGAGATTGTATCCCAGTATAGTAGTGTTCATTTTATGACTTGCTGTATGCACTAAAATGGTGTGAATGCATCTGTCTCTTCTATTCCATTTTGACATGATCTGCTATCAAATTTGCAGTATGCCCAGCTAGACCTAAAGATTGGTTCATTGGTGGAATTTAATTTAGCTCGTACCATACTGGTGTTCTTGTACTACTCTTCCTTATTACAGTTGCTGATTTTGTAGCAAGCATAAATTTGATTGCTTTTGTAGATTGAAAAATTTGTTAATTGAGATGGCACAGTGAGGCTTCCTTCTGGTCTTTCTTTTGTTAAGCTTGTTAGAGGATTTCTGAGACGTCTTGCTATTTATAGTTTAAATAAACACTGTACTATGTGATGCCTAATTTCTTGGTCTCTTTATAATGAATTTGAATGTGGATTTTCTGTTGATCTAGACAGTAATTCTTGAATATTTATTCTTCATAGGCCAAGGGGCACTTGTTTTTAATGATCTTCTCATCAATATATGTTATATTTCTGTGATTTTTGGATGAAATCTCTCTCCCCTTGCATCTTTCTTTCTTTTTAACTCTGGCAAAGTGTTGTTTCTTTTGTTGCTTGATAAATTTCTCAGCCTGCAGCATAGGACTTAGCTCTCTCTACTCTTTGAATGTGAAGGTCAGAGGCCAACTTGGTGTATATGGTGGAGGCTGCATTGTGTTTGGATTGTCTGCATATCCAGTGTCAGAATTTGAGCTTGTGGCAGAAGAACTTCTGATGAGTGATTCAGTAATAAAGGCATGTTTGTTGGAGATATAAGATGATTCTTTCTCTTAATTGTCAGTTCAATAGAAGTGACCATTGATCTTTCTATGATTATTATGTTCAATTATGAACAGAGTAAATGGAGTCTTGATACATTAGGTATGCACTTTTGTTGTCATGTGATATGGTTCATAAAATGAGGAAAAATTAATATAATTTCAAACAAAGCTAATATAATTAATGTGAGGATGAATCCAAGTGATTTTGCACAACATGTATTTACTGCCGAAATAACATAATGTCTACGAATGCAATTTATTTTGAAATGTTATATAATAAATATTTTGCTGCAACTTAATATTTTTGTAATTATTAGGAGTAAAATCAGGTTTAAGTTTACAGGTCCACAATTTGCTGCTAATTTCTTGCATTAATATTGAGCATTTTCGAAAGTTTGTGTTTACTATACAAGAATTCAGGTTTTTGTTTTTGAAATGTGAAAGTTACATGAATATTTCATGAATGATCAACAATGTCCACCTGCAAATTTGAAGGTTTTTGGCGCATTCAGAGTTTCTGTTAAAATGTTACTCATGTGGAACTCCAAAATTGAAGTTGATGGTGGTGGAAATACCGTTGTTACTGCTTCGATCCTTGAAGTCAGGAATCTAATTGTTCTACGGGTGAGATGATATCCATAAGATTGACTACTTTTTTGAATCTTGTGTCTGCTGAAATTTATGATGTGGTTGTTTTGATTTCATTTTTGCAGGCCAACTCTGTCATTAGTTCAAATGCAAATCTGGGGTTGTACGGGCAGGGTCTATTGAGATTGACAGGTCATGGTGATGCAATCATGGGCCAGCGACTTTCGCTGTCACTCTTTTACAATATAACTGTAAGCCATTTGTATATATGAGGTCTTTCTTTGCTTTTTTGGAGCCCTTTAAAAATGGTTTCATACTTGTTTATTATAGAATTCTCTCACAATGTATATTTGTTGTCAGGCAACACTGGTCTAGGTTGCACAGAAATGGAGAAACAGGGAAACGATATTCTAGAAATTCTAGGAAACAGATACTTGGGGAAATGTGTAAATATAAAAAATATTAGGGCAAAATTATAAATATTAAAAATATAGATATACATTAAAAATATTTATGTAGAGCAAATTTGTTACAATATTTGACAAATCTTCATGAGAAAACGTTCAACAAGAAATTATATCAAAACCATGTTAATAAATACTTCATAATGCACTTCTTGAAAATCTAAACAATAATAAATGCAAGTTAATATTGCTTACAGATTAAATCTAAATCAAGAATCCTAAATTTTAATTTTAGTAATCTAAATTTTAATTTTAAAAGATAAATGAAAAATAATTTCTTATTGTCAGTAGGAATCATATGCAGCCCCAAGCGATTACTAGGGAACAAGTCCCCAACTTTTGTTAATTATAGAAACTTGTCCGAAACTTTTAGAAATTACTGATACTTGTTCGACACTTCAATTTTGAGTTTCCGAAGTGGTTCGGAAACTCGGAAATCTTCGTAGGTTGAGGTTTCCATGCATCAGAGACACTGCTGGTGGAATTTGAATTGCAATAGTTTTAAATACCCTTTACTACAAAATCACCTTTACGAAAATGTATGTTCAATTGTACATGTTTGAGTATTGTTGATTTCTGAAAGATGCTTGCAATAACTTATTGCAAACATATTATGAAGTAGAACTTGAACGTGAAGGATTGTCCCCAGGGGTGCTTTGTAAATTCGGGTAATTTGAAAATGTTTTTCTAATTTGTTTTATCGGCAATTCAGTCAAATATCTAATTGGGCCAATTCGGAAAAAAACAAATTCCAGATTTTCTGATACGGGTAAGCATTTCTTCGAAATTCTGTGAATTGGCCAAATGCTCACCCCTAGTTGGACATGCAGGATTGTCCCCAGGGGTGCTTGTAAATTGGATTGAATTCTTGGAACAAAAATTATGTTGATATACTGCAGTCTACAAATTTTGACATCTTCAGTCTGTCACTTTTTTATTCACTTGGAACAATAGAAGTTTGTTGTTTTTATAGTCTTCAGATTATAATGAATTCTGTTGTCCCAAAAACTAGCCAAGATCTTACACTAAAACATCCCACCAATACTGTGAACCAGCTGGCTCACTTCTCCAAATGTAAAGAGACTAAGAAGGGGCTTTAGAGCCTAGCCTTTTTTCTCTTCAAGTCTTTTATTGTTTTCTTATGATGTGGAAATTCTTATTCCTCTTTCCCTTGCTGCACCAGCCATTTTCAAGGAAGCAGTTTTCATTACTGATATTGATTGCTACAAAATTTCTATATGTTTGTGAACACTTTTATCATCATATAGATAGTTATCTGAACTTAATGCAATTTTTGAACTTCATGTTTTCACTTCTATAATCATAGTTCTTAATTCTAAATCTTAATTTATTGGGTAATTTTTATGAGAAGCTGTTCTTCCTCTTTAGATATAGACCTGATTAAGTTACAGATCTTGCGTCAGATTTCTATGTTAAGTCTGAAACAGAAAAATAGTAGGCTCTCTTGGCTTTTGCCATTTTGGAAATAATGAGCGCATAATTTTCATGACTGGCTTATGCTGCCTTTTCTTATTTTTAAGCTTTTTTTTTTCCTTCCTATATTTCTCTGATACAGGCAATGCCAGTTATTGTGATATATTGTCATTGTTCATGTATGTTTTATGAGTATTTAATTACAGCTCATTATGCATTGCAGGTTGGACCAGGTTCTTTAGTACAAGCTCCATTGGGTGACGATTCTAGTAGAAGTTTGTGAGTATGAACTTCAATGGCGGCTTTGAAATATATTGTTGTCATTATAATTATTAGGACATTTCCTTCATCTTTGGATCCTGTATCTTTTTGTTTAGGGTTACAGAGTCACTGTGTCAGAGTCGGACATGCCCAATGGATTTGATAACTCCTCCAGATGACTGTCATGTTAATTATACACTATCCTTTTCGCTTCAGGTAAGAGTTACATGAGAATAGAGTATTTCTGATTCTAATACATCACCGGAAAGCTACCCTTCTTCATGGCAAATCATATATTATATATACTAAGGAATTCTCTTTTTGTAAGAGAAAGAGATTATTCAGAAAGAACCTGCAGTTAGAGTTAGCCTTTCCAGCAGTGTTGGGGGGATCTGATATGGTGCCAATTCTTGTGATACTTCTATGATATTCTGTTTTGGGAAAATTATGCATTAATCATCTTCTTTTGTCAACTATTCCGAAACTTTCAGCCAAGCCAAATCATGCCATATCATCAGTTATAAACAAATGATTTTTTTTTTCAGTAGTTTGTAGCCTTGGTGCCGTGCAATCCTGTATTATTTCTACGATGAATGCGTGTTATCATCCTTTGTATTTGAGTTTCTTTATCATTCCATTGGCTACAATTTGTTCCTTTATGAATTCTCTTTTTTGTTAGATAAATAATCCTGAAAGTGGAAGTATTTCTTATTAAGTTAGTGTGTTTCATGAGAGACTATCATAGTCAATCAACGAGATGTTAAAGATGCTATGTTCTCAATTACTTTGAAATTATATTGTTTAGTTGAGATTGTTATCTGAGAAGCTATTATTGCCTAAAACATGTTTTTGTTAAAGCATATATGTTGTCTTTTGGCAGATTTGTCGCGTTGAGGATCTCCTTGTGAGTGGCGTTATTAAGGGAAGTATAATACACATACACAGGGCAAGAACTATCATTGTTGATACTAGTGGATTAATTACTGCGTCAGGTTTAGGTAGCAGAATGTCTCACTGCATTATACCACTCTTTCTCTCATCTTATTGCTTAATTGAAGTTTTGGAGGCCATTTTATGCTTCTAACCACCTAGGGGCTTGCTTTTCAGGTTGTAGTGAAGGGATTGGAAAAGGAAATTATTCTAATGGGGCAGGCAGTGGTGCTGGGCATGGGGGACGAGGAGGGTCAGGCTATTTCAATGGCATTGTGAGTGATGGTGGTAACAAATATGGTGATGCTGATCTTCCTTGTGAGTTGGGAAGTGGAACTGAGGGTCCTGATAAAACCTATGGAAATGTGATTGGAGGGGGAATGATTGGTATGTTTGATAAACAAGTTTGAATAAAGAAAATTATGTCTTTGTTCTTTTTGATTTCTTTTCACTTAATAAGCATGCCTTTCTGTCAAATAAAAAAAAAAAAAGCATGCCTTTCTGTCAAATAAAAAAAAAAAAAAGCATGCCTTTGCATAGTGTCTTTTATCCTAACTTAATATTGTACAACATTATTCCTAAAATGCTTACCGACCTGTTTTAATATTTTGCTAGTAATGGGTTCTATCCAGTGGCCATTGTTAAGACTTGATCTTTATGGATCTTTGAAGGCTGATGGTCAAAGTTTTGATAAAACATCAAGAAATAATAATAATTCTTTGATTGGTGGACTTGGAGGAGGTTCTGGCGGGACTGTTCTTCTTTTCCTTCAAGAGCTTGTGCTTGTGACGAACTCGTGTTTGTCTGTCTTGGGGGGGAGTGGTGGCCGTTTTGGTGGTGGTGGGGGTGGGGGTGGGAGAATCCATTTCCATTGGTCTAAGATAGATGTTGGGCAAGATTATGTTCCAGTTGCGAGTATAAGTGGTTCAATCAACAGTAGGTATGTATTTTTTATTTGATTGGCTTCTGTACGTATCTGCAATTTCTAGAACTTCTTAATATTATCTAATATCTATAATGATTCTAGGACCTCCAAGACCAATGTGAGGTTTTAATTCAATTTTAGTAGTTTTGATTGCTAATTTGTCAAATTAATATACTAGAACTTTGCACCTTAATATTCTATCATTTTGCCATAAATTTGTGTATTACAGTCGTGCAATATTGTTCCACCAAATAATTTGCATCTATTCAGGGGTACACATGTTGTTATCTATACAGAGGTACACATGGTGTTGTGTATCATAATATCACATAAAGTGCATGCAGCAGCTAATGTATGTGACTTTTCTTGCATTAAGGGTCGAAGATTTTCTACTTTTTTGTTTCCATTGTCTTATGCATAGGCTTTGACAATGTGCCTTTGAAAGTCATGACCTTGCTTCATATAGGCATTTCACTTCATGTTTAACAGTGGAGGTGCTGGGGATAATGGTGGGCTTTTTGGAGAAGGCGGCACTGTTACTGGAAAGAAATGCCCGGAAGGTCTCTATGGTACATTTTGCAAGGTACCTATTTTGTTCTCCCATACTGCCTTATTCTAATTGTTTGCTCTTATTGTCAGTGTGATGGATCATGGGAATGATATAAACAGGGCTAGTATACAATTGAGTGACTCATTCATACTTTGGCTTTCAACATGTCCCAAGTGGGGTGGATAAACCCACCCTGCTAATAATAAATGGGGTGGGATGGGTTTTCAAAATAAAATTTAAAAAAAAAAAAAACGTGGGAACCTGTCTTATTTTTTACATTAAAATATATGTATTTTCTTAAAAGTTTAAAGTTTTTGAATGAAACCTGCGGATACCCGCAACCCGGCCCACAATTTTACCCGATGCGGGGTGGGGGATGGGTTTTCCCAATCCCGCCCTATGATCAACCCATCGTAGCATGTTAATTCACAATATCACCGCTAGAGGAAAAACCTCTGATTTGTGAGTACTAATTAACTATTTCCCTAAAATTCTGAAGATTCATAGATTTGTTAGGTGTGTAGTGTTTTTCTTTTGGCTGAAAAATCCCCTTGAAGCATTTCTGTAGTGTTATTTTTATAATTTACAAATCAATGTAAGACCAGTCTGACAAATTTTAGGTTACTTACTAGCCTAATATGTGAGATACAATCATTTATTTCATTAAAGAATATTTTATTCAAGTTTTAAAGGCCATTCTTTTCTATTCTAGCTTTCAAGTTTTTAAAATTAAAAACTTTTGACACATTTAACCAAAAAAGTTTTTAAGGTATTGTTTTCAAATAAATAAAATTTGTTATGCAATTGTAGACATTTATTTATGCTCTTATTCACAGGAATGCCCAGTGGGCACTTATAAAAATTCTGAAGGATCTGATGCAAGTCTTTGCACTCCTTGTTCTCTTGAGCTTCTTCCTAATCGTGCAAAGTTCATATATAGACGAGGTACAGTGTCATACTGCTTGTACACAATATGCTTCATTTTTGTCTCTTTTTTTATCTTACATAGGATGAAGACGAACTGCTGCAGGGGGAGTTATTAAGCCACCTTGTCCCTACACGTGCTTGTCTGACAAATACAGGATGCCAAATTGCTATACTCCTCTTGAAGAGCTGATATATACATTTGGAGGTCCTTGGCCTTTTGCCCTTATTCTGTCCGGCCTTTTGGTGCTTCTAGCTCTATTGTTAAGTACACTGAGGATAAAATTGGTCGGTTCAGGTTCTTTTGGTGCACACTCAATTGAGCACCAGGGTCATCACCATTTTCCACATCTACTCTCCTTATCTGAGGTATAACATTGATAAAATTCTCCTTTTCTCAACTTGCTTTGTTTGCACATATTATGGGTAAAAAAGCAGCAGTTTGTGTGTTTCACGAAGTATCCTTTTTTCTTTTTGAACTACAGGTGAGGGGAACTAGAGCTGAAGAGACTCAGAGCCATGTCTTCAGAATGTACTTTATGGGTCCTAATACTTTTAGGGAACCCTGGCATCTTCCTTATTCTCCTCCTGATGCAATTATTGAAATTGTGTAAGTATGCTTTGTGGTCATGAAGAGTATATTACATAAAAGCATAATAGAGCCTCCTTCATATAGATGTACATTCTTTTCCAGAAAATAATGAAGTATGTCTTTGAGCTCTGTCCATTTTTCTATATCAATGCATATAATAACACTTTATCAGTTAAGTTTATAAACTAATAAACTACTATATCGTTAGAACTTCATGCGAAATATTTTGTACCACATTTTTTTAAAACTCGACTATCATGACTTTGATATCATTATTTATTTCCACTTATTTTGTTCTAGAATAGTTAGAAAATTGCAAGCTATTTTTGGGATTTCTTTTTGTAGAGGAGAAGATAATAGACAATTATAAAAGAAGAGTATTAAGAAATAGAAAAGTGGATGGGTGTTTACTTTATTGAGTAAAATTGTTTTCTTTTTTGGTAAAAGTTTCCAGTCAAATGCATATAATTGAGAGGAATTCTATATTCACACATGTAAATTGTAAATTTAAAGTTAAAGACAAAAAAACTGGAGAATTCAAACACCAATTATTGATTATACTTTTGCCCCCTTATTTCTTCCGTGTTCATCTCTATTCTTGCTATTTTTTCCTGTAAAGAAAAATGATGGCTCAGCATACACTTCTTTACGAAATCTGTCAGCATGTTGCTGTTATTATTTTGAAGCCCTTAGTACTACCAATGCAGTCATTTGTTTCATTATTGACATTTTTTTTCTGCAGGTATGAAGATGCTTTTAACAGGTTTATTGATGAGATAAACTCTGTTGCTGCATATGATTGGTGGGAAGGTTCGGTCCATAGTATACTTTCGGTGCTAGCCTATCCTTGTGCCTGGTCTTGGAAACAGTGGCGTCGGAGAAACAAAATTCATCGACTTCAGGAATATGTCAAGTCTGAATATGACCATTCATGTCTCCGTTCTTGCCGATCACGAGCCTTGTACAAAGGAATGAAGGTTTGACTCGTTACATTTTCTAACTGCTCTATCTGCCATTTCCTCAACAATAACATGGAACATATTTTGCTTGTTTTAATGTAGTTTGATTTTTCACATACATGTTTAAAACCCTTCTAACATAATTTTTTTGTCTGAAACCGTTTCTAATTATTTGTAGTTTCATTGAAAAACTGAATTCTCTTTCTCAAATACTCGATACTTTTTTATCTCACTAACTCCTTGAGGTAATGTTACCTTAAAAAATGAATATACTCCAAATTCAACAACCGTCCAAGAATAATAATATATAATTATGTTCTGTTAGATTAAAAACTTAAATTCTTTATACTAAAATGTCCCTCCATATGTACACAACTTTCTGGTCACTGCATAGCAATGATTCTTAATTCTGTTGCATGGACACTACCTCAATCAGAAGTTTTTATAATGTAACTGTCATTTGAAAAAAAAAAGAAAAGATTTCTGATGATGATTATTTATTATTTGAAAGTCAAAGGGTATCTGCTGGTGGAATTATTTGATGGTGAAAAATTGAATTTTAACGATTAAATCCCTGCGAAGGTTGAGACAACATCATTAAAAAAAAAAAAAAATGCAAGTCAAACTCATAATCATATGAGTTCACAATTATGCATCAAACGATTCAAACTCTGTAAAGAATCATTGTTGTTTGAAACCAGTGTAAGATTGCCTTTTGCCTTTGTGAAATCATATGCTTCAAAGTGTTGATTTCAAGTCTTAGATTCTTCAGTTCAAATATTGATATTCTAAATATTTATGGCAACAAAAACAGTGGGTGATTGGGTTGCAATTTCATACGTTGGTTATGTTTAATGAGAAAGTGACAAAAAACAGAGGGAAGTGAGAATCAAAGAATGGAAGAGTGGAATTGAGAATTTTCTTGAATCACCGAAAGAAAGAGAAATGGGAGAAGAAAAATTTGATATAGACTTTTTGTTGTGTGACTGATGTAACCGTCATACATATTGCTTGGGCTATAAATGGATCTAAATGCCATCATTCTAAATAAGGTTTTTGATGTTTTAATTGAATTCTTCTGTTTTTCTTAAATATATTCCTTGATGGTAAAGATGTGAATGTATTTTAATTACAGTTAAAATTTAGTAATGAATTTCAAATGGTAAAATATAAATCTGATATTCATATCTAAAACATTACAATCTTTGTCAGGAAGTAAGTTGATGGATTTTAGATATTTTTGGAAGCAGAATGAGAGCAAAACATATCTAGTTGAAGTTATAGTTTGCCCCTTTATGTATCTTGTCTAAACTATCATATGGATATATTTTCCATCCATTTTCCTTTTATTTTCTGCTGTCTCAAACAAAGCCTGTACCTCTTTTTCATGGACTAATTTGAGGCAGGTTTTGAATATTCAAAATGACATCTCAGTTTTCTGTGAAGTTATTATACTCTCTTATTATTATCATTGGATTGATCTTCTCAAAAGGATACTGTTGATTGATTGGGTACAGCTCTCAAATGAAAGCATCTAAATCTTTCCTTTAAATTTTTCCTCGGGCTTTTGCTTTGTTTTTAGGTTTGATGAGATCCACAATACGTAGCACTAGGAATCTAGCAGTTATTACCATGTTTCTTGTGTGAGTTTTGGCAGTCCCACTGCTTCAATTTACCCATAAAATTGCTATTTGTATCTTTTTTGCTGCAAAACTTCTCAGGGATTTATAAATAGTTATTTTCCAAGAGAAATCTGCAACACCATTTGCTTTGTAAAAGTGGCAATTTATGCAGGTTGGAGCAACACCCGACTTGATGGTTGCATACATTGATTTTTTCCTTGGTGGTGATGAGAAACGTGTGGATATTGTATCTATTATACAGAAGAGATTCCCCATGTGCATAATATTTGGTGGAGATGGGAGCTATATGTCACCTTATAATCTTTATAGTGACACACTGCTGACTAATCTTCTTGGACAGGTATTACTGAACAGAAACTTCTATGTCTCATCCTTGATATTCTTCTGATAAACTGATATAATGTGTCCAGCATGTCCCTGCATCTGTGTGGAACCGTTTGGTGGCTGGTTTAAATGCTCAGTTGAGGACTGTGAGGCATGGGTCTATACGGTCTGCACTACTTCCTGTGATTGAGTGGATCAATAGTCATGCAAATCCTCAACTTGAGTTCCATGGGGTTAAGATAGAGGTTGGATGGTTCCAAGCTACAGCTTCTGGTTATTATCAGTTGGGAATCTTGGTAATGGTTGGTGAATACACTCTCCATGGTATGCATCAGTCTCATTTGTTAGATAAAAGCAATGGTGACCACACAAGGTAACTAACTAATATCCATGGAACTGCTTGAGTTGCAACAAATATCACTGTATTGCACATTTGTCTCCCAACTTTCAACTGGTTTTGGTCTTTTGTTAACCATTTTCTAGGAAGAATGCGTTCTGCACAAACAGAAGTCTCAAGCATCTACAGCAGGATCGCCCATATATGAGTCAAGTTTTATCTCGTAAGAAGATGACTGGAGGAATTAATGGAGGTCTCATCAGCGAATCTACCTTGAAATCCTTGGAATTTAAAAGGGACTTCTTCTTTCCATTTTCTCTCCTATTGCATAACACAAGACCTGTTGGACGACAGGTACATAGATGAAGATGTTTATCCCTTCCCTTGCTAGGCTGACTATCTTATGTATTATTACTATCTAATGCTTAAACATTTGTTTTACAGGATACACTTCAGCTATTCATAACTGTCATACTACTGGCAGACTTTTCCATCACCCTTCTTACTTTGCTTCAGTTCTATTGGATTTCACTTGGTGCTTTCCTTGCAGTCTTGCTTATTCTTCCACTGTCCTTGCTTTCTCCATTTCCAGCTGGCTTGAATGCCTTATTCAGCCGAGAACCTAGAAAAGCGTCACTTTCTCGAATATGTGCTTTGTGGAATGTTACATCCCTGTCTAACATTGTAAGTGATACTAACTGTATTTTTGCTGGGTTTACATTTTCTAGGGATTACATGTTCTTTAAAGTTAAAATTGAGGATGGAAGTTGCCTTGAAGGAGGAACCTGGGCTTAATTGCTTCATGAGATACTGTTTTTAATTTTAGCTGACTCCATGAGCAGTAACCATTGCTTTTTGCAGGCTGTGGCTTTCGTCTGTGGCATCCTTCATTATGGATTTTCTTCTCTCCGTCCACCAGATACAGAAAACAATTGGAACACTAGAAGGTGAGTGACTGTAATATAATTCTCTTGAAATATATAATTGAAATGTGAATTAGCAATTAAGACTGATAAATAAATAAATTTGACATGCAAGAGCACACGTGTCAACCATTTCTTCTATCCTGACTTTGTGAACTCTGTTACTTTTTTACTTGTTACAAGTTCTGAGCCTCTTAGGCTAACTGGTAAATGCTGTAAACTTCTTAGATTTAAATCAGTTTTCACTTCAGGAAAATACCCACAATAATGTTGCGGTACCACTGCATGCAATTTGGTTGGCAATTTGCTTTGTCTAAGTTTCACAAATTTCTCTTTTACTTCCAGCTTCAGATACAGGAACTCTTTTTTGCCTCATTATTGTCAAGTCAGTTGGACATGTCAATTTTAACTACATATTAAGCAAATGATATTCCTTAATTTGGGAAGTCATTTTCTTTCCCAAAAATAATATTTCATTGTAGGCTATATCTTCTTGTTTTGTCCGCAATCCTTTTAAATACGTTGGTTTGGCAGCAGGGAGGGCGATAAATGGTGGCTTTTGCCAACAATACTTGTGTTATTGAAGTCGGTGCAAGCTCGTTTTGTAGATTGGCATATTGCTAATCTGGAAATTCAGGATTTCTCTTTGTTCTGTCCCGACCCTGACGCGTTTTGGGCCCACGAATCTATTTCATGAAGTCTCTGAAGTATTTGATTGAACTGTAATTCTGAGTTTGTTTATGGAGGAGTCCACCAGGTCGAGTGGTAATGTTTTGTTGTGTATAATTGAGTGTAAAGCATTGATTATAGATGTGCAGCTTCTCTCCTTGGGTAATTATGAGTGTGCAGGAACTGTAGAGTTATTTTAGCAATAGGAATGTAATTTAGTAAAAGTTGAGTGTACTGTGTATAGAATTACAATAGACTAAATTGTAATCAGAAAAATTTTGGAGCCCGGACTATCTATATAATCTATAATTGTAGTATACATAAATCTACCAAAAGAGACATTGACAGATTCATTCAGGGCCTCTGATTTTCTATATCTTATCTATAGTATATATAAAACATATCTATATTCATCCTCAAAACGCCTCAAGAACAAAATAACAAAATTTGTACAATTCAGGGATAAAATAGTAATGTTAGAAGCATACTAATAAATTATTATTACCTTCGGTTAACCAAAATCAATACTAAAAGGACTAGGGTTATGTATTTAGTTTTGCCAAATATTAAGATTTAAACATCAGAAAAAGTTTATTCCTAAAAAAACAAAAAAGGACAAATGCATAGATTGCACCCTAAAGTATCAGTAAAAATTCTTTTGGCTCCTTAAACTTTGCAATAGACCTATTTGCTCCCTAAACTTCAAAAAATATGCTTTTTGCTCCTTCGTCATGCTAGCAACAGACATCATGCATTCAAATGCCAGCTTGGAATAATAAAATTGCAATTTTTTAATCATTTAGTAAACTTCTTTCATTTTTGTCCAAAAAGGACTTAACTGACGAAAAAAATAAACTTTGAAGATTATTTTGTAAATAATAAACATTAACTTCAACCTTTGAAACCTAGCTGCCATTGCTCCTTCATGCATCACCGATCAGAACTTCTCTTAGATTTCCTGGCGAAATCGAGTACAACCCATCATCTTATCTTCGATTTCGGATAGGACTACCATTGCATGAAGATCGAAACTGCCATCACTGATAGAAAAGCTTTTTTTTTCTTTCTCAACAAAAATTTCAACAAATCATAACAGACAAATTGACGAATCCAATAAAAAAGAACCCTCGTCAAAACAAAATCCAACAGACAAACCAGAATATAGAAATGAAATAGATAGACGACTAGAACCTAAAGTCGATTTGTTTTTTTGCTTATAGAATTTCTAACCTGAAGTCGACTTCGTTTTTTTTCGATCAAAGCCACTCCACCGCTGGTTCTGCCTATCCATATGTTTCCGGTGAAACCTCTATCCATGGCTCCTTTAATCTTTCTTCTCCGATCACAAGTCGCAGTATCAAACAGTTAGAACCCTGCAAATCATAAAAAGTCGAATGAGCAGCTTTTACAAATGGGCAAATCAATGTCATCTCAATAAAGAAAGAAACAGGCTAATATGCAATCAAATATGTAGAAACTCGATAAAAATAACATGAAATTTCAGGCAAACAACAGATCCCACTTGAATTTCAGTAAAAAGCATAGAATTTCAAGGAAAAAAAATTAATCAATTTAAGATTAGAGCAGGGATTTGTAAAACCTCATCTCGATCTACGAATAAGACAAGAAGGAATGTCATATCCTAGCCTTGATTTACTATACTTAGCCATTTTATTCGCCATATTTTACAGAAAATTCGCGAGTTTCCCTTGTAACTTTAAATTAAGTGTCGACCAAATAATTTTTAATCTCAAATCAACACAATCACAAGCCAATTCAACAACGCATCCAAATTCAGCACAATATTTACCATTATATCTTCATTCACATTCACATTCACATAACGTTCAAGGGACTTAGTACTTATTTACAAACATACTTTGTATACATGCCAATTTATATAACATAATATTTTTGTACATGCCATACTAATAACCCAAAAGTTAAGCTCCACCTCATTTGCTCTTGATGAACCCTAGATCACACCGCTAACTATCGAACTCTTATACTTGCGAGTTAAACACTTAACTCGCTAAACACTAATGCCCAATAGGTACTTTAACTGCTTAATAAAGTAAAATATAAATCACACTCAAATCATTCATTCATGCATAATGATAAAGGCACACATATAATCTTCAATTACCTTTTTATTACTGTTTATAGTGTTCTACCTATTGGTTTGTTGTATGTTTGTGTCTTCTTGTTGTTCACTGTTTATTTCGTTACTATCTTGTTATTATTTTGCTCTACAAGGTAACATAGCAACTAATGCGGGTAAGAAAACTGTATGGATTGACCGAAGCCACTGTCTGTCTGTATGATGGGCTGGAGCCCTTGTATTGACTATATGGGTTTGCCGTTCTCATGGGCGCCTCTATATGTACTGTATGATAAATTGGAGCCTTTATATGAACTGTATGATTGAGCAGTATTACACAGTATGATATATCATACCCTTACCTTCACTAGTTGTATTCCGACTACCAAGCAGAGCAATACTTTGGGTTTAGTTACTTCTTCATAGTTAACTGTATGTTATTACTATATGTTATCTGAATATTAAATGTCTGCTGTCTGTATGCCTATTATCATGTCTGTATGAGCTTAATTTATTTATTTTCAACATGTTTCAACATTATTGTTCATTTAAGTAAAATCAATTAAAAGTACGTCAAAATGTGTGTTTTAACCTTGAAAAAGTAATTTTCAAGGGTCACGCTTGCTATCCCGAAGTATCGCGCTCGTGACACCTTCATTTTGAGCTTTTTGGACTTGTTCTGTTTAAGGGTGCATGATGCTTTGTCGCGCTCACAACACCAAAATTCTGCTTGCGCACCCTTCCCTATTTTCACCGTGACGCTTGATTCCCAATTCCAATTGAGGTGGTTCAAAATGCTATGGACAGCTAACATTTAGGGATACAAAAATTCTTCTTCCACTTAATCAAATAACATTGTTATCATGGGTAAAAATTGAGTTGAAACCGTATGATCAAATCTGTCCTTACTACTACTCATGTTAACTTTCACCATTTATGGAAATTTACCTTATCTATCAATTTTAGCATGTTTAACACATTATTCTCATGCAAAACACATCTTAATATCTAACATAAATTATAAATGGCAAACAACACACCAATAACAATATATATACAAAACTTGAACACAAAGTCCAAGTCTCAAAGGAATTCAAGTAGTTAAAGTACCAAACCTATTTTCTTTCTCTTTTTTCTACTTCTTTCCTTTGCTTTGCTTTGCTTTTCCTCTTGAATTCCTACATTGCCCATTCATTACATAAGATATTAACTCTAGAATGAAGAACATAACCCTAATTTATATATTTCTATTGATTTTACTTCCACTTCCCTCTAAGATTCATCTCTACAAACTTAATCTTTAACCTCTTAGTCCTCATCTTCCGTTTCCATCAACTTATAATCAATTCCTTCACATGAATATCACTTCTTCAACCCACTTCCCAACCGAATTATTAAATAAATAGAGATGAGATTATTACCTTGATTGGAACCCTTGACTTATTACTTAATCTCTTGGATTTCACTTGGAAAGTTGAAAGTCCTCCTTGGTTTCTTAAGAGCAGATGGACGAATTAGAGGGGGAAAAAATCTAGAATTTTCTACTTCCTTCTCCTCCTTCATTCCCTTTTTATATCTTAATAACAAGATTTAATTCAATTTAAATTGTAACACCCCATATAGACCTTGAGAACCAAGCCTATAAGAGGCGCTACTGACAATGGCTTTAGTGTCGGAGTTTCGGAATAGTCAAGTCGACACTACTTGTTTGAAACTTAAATTTTACTTAGTCAAATTTTTAAACCATTCTTACAGAAATTTCGCCAGAGCTCCGCTACACATACAAAAGCTCATGAATAGTAACAGCGACTAACGAGAGAAGTCCCTGCGACTATTCACTGAGTCCTGCATGAAAATTTACATTTCTAAAATTCTCAGCTCACACGAAGCCTAAGGAAGTTCATTGATTAATAACCGATGCGTGATTTATACTATATACTAGTTATCTGTTGTCCATTAGTTCATTATACGTTACAGACTTTAATATTCATATACTCACATATTTATACATGCCACTAACATTAATAATCATAACAAAATTATAGTGTTGCTGTCTGGGGTGCTGATGCTAGACAGTTACTGCTACTACTAATCTACTTCTACAACTGCAAACCTGCGAGTTACGAAAAATAACTCGCTGAGTAACCAGTGCCCAGTTGGTACTTTAACTTTTGATTAGGCAAAATAAATTTAAAAGAAAAGTTATAAACGAAAAATAACAAATACTTGACTGGAAAGATACACTTAACAGAAAATTTGTGAAACATAAAGTAGACTTGTAGTGAAACTATTTCCATTTGTATTGCTCTACTAGTCGTAGGTGGCGCACCGAGTTAAGGCTTGGGGTTTATCACATTTCACATAATCACATGTAGGCTCGTATCATATCACATATATCACATAATGGCCAGCCGGATTGCATATCACATAAAGGGCGTATTCCATTTCACATTTCGGAATCACAATTCACATATCACATATCTCATGGCGCCTTTTCACATAGCATATAGCATATACCCATATGATGCATCATATCTTTGTTCTCGTGTCTAACTTGACTAGATAGAGCTTATAACTTTTATTTCATTTATTAAATATGTGATCGTATTCTACATTCATTCATATTACTCAATAATTCAACACCATAGACAATGCCCGGATACATATTTACTCGATTGCAAAATTTTCTGTGTTACGGATTTAACTTTGAAATTGCGTATTAAATAAATTACATGCTAAAAAATTCTAAAATTTTTACTGGAGGTAGTTTGACATGTGAGAAACACCACATAAAAATTTGAGACTGATCAGGGCTGAGCTCAGTGGCTGAATCAGCCTCATTTACAGACTGCTTCAGTCACAACTGCAGCTTGTTGCAGTTCGAAAATCGATCTGTTTCACCCCCAGTCTTTTGTCGAACATACTCGAAAATATTTTTCATTAAACTAGACACAACAATGTACAGCATATCCAATATTCAGCTCGAGAACATTTTCTTGATTTTATTAAAAATCCCGGAATAGGACTGTTTGGCAGGAGGTACCAGCTGGACAGCTCCAACGTTCCGTTACAAAAAACGGCTGATTAATTCCACGTGCGACTGAAACAAATATACGCTCAATTTCCACATATGTTTAGCACTTCAAACATGCATAGACATAATATTTGATGCAAAATAAAATTCTATGCTTTCCTTTGCACTTTTAGGGGCTGCCCTCCTCCTTTTCTTTTTGTTTTCCTACATAAACATACCCTTAACAACATGATCATAAACCCTAGACCGAAGGGTATATGCCAAACCTATTGATTCTTGAGCTTTTTGGCTAAACTAATAGCACTTACATGTTAAACTACTAAAAACCTTACTTTTCTCATCTAAAATCAATCTCTAACTTAAATACACAACATAGGCAGCTCATAATTCATGTTCTACACCCACATATCATGTTTTAGATGTAAAATAAGAGCTTAATCTAGCTTAAGAGCTTAGGCTATACTTAAATCAACTAAAAACTAGCTTAAAAACCATAAACATACCTTAAGAGAACTCCTTCTTCTTCCCCCTTTGGCTGTAGATTTGAGGCTGGAAAATTCTGGAAAAGTGATGAATTTTCTACCTTTGAGGAGATATTTATAGGCAAAAATGAACGTGGTATGGTCGCGTGTACGTGAGCTCAAAATTCGATTGGTCGAAAAAGTCAAAGTATGCGATTTTATTGGCTAAAATTAAAGTCTTCATTCCAAATCTTCAAATTGACCTTGGATGAACCTAAACTCATCCACACATGATAATTCCATGAATTAACGAGGCAAATTACATAAAAGTCCTCCACCGGTCTTTTCGACGTATCTTCACGCACAGGCGATTACCTGAAAATCCGAGAACACCATCGCGACCAATTCGACGTTGCAAATTTTTCTATAATATTATTTTTGGGTGTTGACTAAGTCAAATTTTCCAGAAAATTACACTTGGGTCTCTATGAGTCAATTTATCAAAAGTTGCCCTTATGCGATTACGCGATTCCAGTTATAGGCGCGCCTTGAACGATTTGGCGATTCCACTTTGCTGTACTTCATTTAATCATCAAATTTATTGTCTAAAGTACATTTTCAAGCTTAACAAGGCTCCATACAACTTTTTGAAAAATTTCACTTTTGGGCCCCGACTTCCCAAAAATTACCGTTAGGTCTCGTTGGCTTCCGGCCCCTATCTTGCCTTACGGGTGTGATTGACGTCCATCTTATGTTGTACTACTACTTATTTTTCTATGATTTACATATTTACAGATACTTCCCCAAAGGTCACCCACTTTTTACTATGACCTGAGCACGTTTAACTTTTCCTGTTCTGCACTTTCTACTCCTTTTCCTCAGATTTCGTTATCCTTAGACACCAGATGTTAAAATTCCCTCTCAATTCCACCTCCATATCCAAGGGCTAAGATTTTCCCACATCATCTTAAGCCAATGTCTCATCCTTTGCCATTTGTCAAGCTCTTAATCCCTCTTTACCTTTAGTCTCTCAACTTCCCTTATTTAAAAATTTGCCTCACTTGGCAAATGACCCTTTTGCCCTTTCGCATGAAACCCCTCACATCTTTTTGTTCATGTATTTTTGGAAAAATTGTGCTAAACAGTTGTGACCTGATTAATCATGAGAACACACTTCTAACAAACCATGATAGACCTTCTGACCCTGCATTGCCAGAGGCAGTCTACACACCATTTGACAAATCAACCATATCTCTGTCCGTAAAATTCCAAATTAAGTGATTTTAATTTCTAAATTTAGCTAATACATAAAGGAATAACTCTTATGTTTTGTACTTTTACAAAATATGTCATATAATAGTCCGAAATCTAGGTTAAAGTCTCATATTTTGCTTAGATCGTTCTCACGTGTAGGTTCTGTTTGATTAAACATAACTTCTTAAGTTTGTGGAATTTTTCAAAAATGACTTTGTATGATATTCTAGACATATTAAGCTACAACTTTCATGTTTAACACTTCTTTAAATTCTTCCTCTAATATGGTCTAAAAATTTTTCGAAATCAACTTAACTTCCATTCCTTATACTATTTATTTAACTCTTAACCTTTCTTCCTTTATCCAAGCTAGATATAGCATCCCAAATGAATAACTTCGGTTATTTTAGCGTGCATTAAAGAGTGGGACATGATAGGATTTCAGCAAGAAAATGAAAATTGTGAAGAAAAGGAAGTACCTAAGTCAAAATTATCAATGGGAAATGCTTTCGAGCTATCATGAATTTAGAGATATGAGTTTCCTTCCACTTGATGAAGCTGATATTGGGTGACATTGTTGTTGAATGGCGGCAGAGGAGCAGATAAGGAAGTGGTGAGAGGAAGAAGAATGGTTTCAATTGGTAAATTTTTAGGGACTATTATGGTAAATTTTTAAAAATCATTTTGATAAATTTTAAGGAACTATTTTACAAATAAATTAGAGAGTGCATTGCACATATTAGTCTCCCCATTGACAAGGAACAGATTGTATACATTTTTGAAACATTAGGGAGCAAATGAGTGATTTGTAAAGTTTAAGTAGCCAAAAGGATTTTGGCCAAAGTTCAGGGAGCAAAAGATATATTTAGTCTAAAGAAAACATCAGGAAAAGTTTAATTGCAGTTCAAGTTCCTTGGTCTCCTCCATTGTTGACTAAGACTAAACATGAAAGGTTAAAACATGAACTTCTGCGAAGGATTGTTCCATGGGAGGAAATTCAAGTTTTATGGGAGCATTTCCTTATTATATCAAATAAATTTTTTAAGTTTCTGTCTATGTTTTTAATTTTCTAAAGTTATGAGCTTTGTTCTTAATTTTTTTCCCTTTTAAGTTGGCAAGCTTTGTTCGTAATGAGTAATTTGGTGACCATTCTTTGTACAGTTCGAATTTGAATTAGTGGGCACTCATAATTTAGTGATAAAAAACGAATAGTTAAATAAAAAGTGCAATCTTCTCATGTTTTCCTGATGTTTTATTCAACTTAAGAGGCTACTAAAGTTTCAATTCTTTTTTTTTATAAAAATCCAATCTATATATATATATTGTGATTTTAATTCAAACTTAGGGCTAATTTTTTGCAATTTTTTAAATTCAATCTATCTATATTTTATGTTATATTATGTGTTGTGATTTCAAAACAACTTTTAGAGGCTAATAAAGTTTTTTTTATTATATTAAAAATTACAAAATATTAACTTGTTTCTCACCTTAAAAAAATAAAAAGATTTTTCACGATAATTAGAAACTCTATATGACCTAATATTATAATCTTATATTAATTTCAAAAATTATCCTATCTACTTTTTTAAAGGGAGAATGAAGCAAATGACAGTTTTTCAATCTTAATGGTTAGTAAATATTAGGAATTTTCATAAATTCACTAAATAGCTAAATAGCAGATTATGGAATCTGAACTTTTTTAGTTCCAAGAATAATTTTATATGCTCATTATGTTGACAAATATATAAGTATACAAAAATACCAATTATACCTTTATATACTCATTCGATATATTTATACAACGACAATTTTTACATTTTTTTTATTTTTTTATTTATATAATTATCAGTATATAAAACTCAATTTTATACCAATTATACCCTTATAGTCTTATATACAGTAAACAATTAATGTAAGATCTCATATCGGATATTGATTGAGATTTGATCACCTGACTACTTAGTCAATTAGGATTAACCATTTTAGGCTAGTAAATTTGGACCTAAGTAATTAAAGAAGGCTATTTCTTAGGTTGGAATTATTTCCTCATTAAAATCTTGCTCATAAGGCAAAGAAACTACATGTTTATTTCTGTCCCAAAATTTCTTTCATCCTTTCTTGCATTTTAGGATCTTCTATTTTCTCGTTTATGGATTTATAACCTACTTCTTGTTTAAAGAGGCTATAAACTTATTTCTTGTTTTGATCCGAGCTTTTATTATATCAAAAGTAAAAAGTAATTTCCAAAGTAATCCCCTCTTTAGTTATCCCTATTAATGAAAATAACATGTGTAAGAAAGAGTTACCCAAAATGATTGGATAAGATAGTCCTTTAACCATTATCAAAGGCATCACTTGATTGCAGATAAAAGTATTTTCTAATTTTTATCTTACTGATAACCTACTTCCATCAGCTATATTTAATTAATAGATCAAGATGGATAACGAATCATTCTTGAACTTTATTTAATTATTTGTAATTTATAAATAATCTACACACTCCTCTTCCAAGCTCAACTGCATTTTCCATATAAAAAGCTGCACAACTCCAAAGACTTTAACTTGGCCTTGTAACTCCTTTAGCTTCTAATTCAGCTAATTCTTTTTTGACAAATCTCTAAAAGCCTTGGTCTTACAGCCATGGGGTTGCTTAGGTTGAATCATTTTCTCATTAAAATCTTGCTCACAAGGCAAAGAAACTACATATTTATTTCTTTCCCAAAGTGCATTAGGAGTTTCAACACAAATATTTTTTGTCACGTCCTAAAATTTGTAAAATCGGAAATACAAAGTAACCTAAGTACTGAAAGGCAGAGCCAGTTTAGGACATGTTCAACAAGTTCACCCGCACAGGGCCCCAAAAAATAAGGTGCCCCTCAAATATTCAATTCATTTGCTTTCCAACGTCACTTCCTTTTTTTTTTTTCCCTCAATCTCCTCCTCTTTCCCATATCACTTTCATTTTTTCTTTCTTTTTTTTCTCTCCTTTAGGGCCCACAAGTATTCAATTCATTTCCCTTTTCCATATCACATTCCCCTTTTTTTTTTCCTCTCACTTCTCCTCTTTCCATCACTTTCATCTTTTATTTTTTTTCTCTCTCCTCCTTCCTAGCCACGTTCAATTTACTTCGAAAAAAAAAGCTGAGTTTCTTAAGATTCTCTGTTCTCACAAAAACAAATTTTTGAGGCAATTTTATGAAAATTTCACTTTTGATTTTTTTTAATCTGATTATTTCATTTTGTATGCTTTTAATATTTTGCATCATTCAAATTTAGAGAAGATGAGTTGATTAATATTTCTGTTTATTTATTTTTTTTTTAGAATCAATTGTTAATTCTAGCAATTTTTCTCAAAGCAATCAATATTTAGGTCAATTGGAGGCTCATTTTCTCACCATTCCACCGGGTGCTATCCTCTCTTTCTCTCTTTTTACATTTTTTTTAGTTGTTAATTGTGTTTAATATGATTCGTAAATATAAATCTGGATCAGAAAAGCGTAAAAAACAAAAAAGAGAACAACATTTTATTCAATCTCAAAGAGGTGCTTTAGATAAATTCTTAAATAAAGAAACAGCTGCACAATTTTCTAATCCTCCAGATGCAAATAATGCCAATTTTGATTATGTTGAACTTGTGAATATTGATGAACCTGTGGGTATTAGTGAACCTGTTGATGTTAGGGAACTTGTGAATGTTGATGCTAACTTGGAAAATACTGAAAATTTTGAAGACTTAACAAAAACTGAAAGCCCAAATTGTCATAATTCTGCCACTGATCATAATGTTGAACGAAATTGAAAGTGATCTTTTGAAAGAAGTTGATATTGAAAGCGTTATAGACGATTTTGCTTCACGACATGCAAAGAGAACAACACTTTTTAAGTAATTTGTTAGAATATTTTTAAAGTTTTCATTAATTTTAGAATGTAATTTGACAATAAATTTTTGTTAAGTATTTTTTCAATTT
>CATIWJ010041480.1:0-10873 GCA_949640765.1 Croton laevigatus | reverse complement strand
TAAATAATAAATGGGTTTTCCTATTTAATTAGGGAATAAATTTAGCAATCATCCTATTTAATTAGGGAATAAATTTAGCAATCAAATCCCCTAATTCAGTTAATGAAGATATTTTTAATTTTAAAAATAATCTTTCCTTTTTTTTTTATAAATACATTTATTAGATTAAAATTTGATAATTAATTATTATTAACTTTCCTACTAAGAGCTGTATTAATTGAACTAAAAGTCAAACTATTTATTTAACAATTTTCATGTTATTACCCTTTTTAATATTTTTGGTTTTGCTTTTTATATATAATAGATATAATATGGCTTTTTTTTTAAATTAATTAGAACACAAGTAAGGAAGTTAATTCCAAGACAACTTACCTTGTATCGATAACAACTTTATTCCCATTTCTTAGTCTTTTCCTTTTTTTTCCCTTTCTTTTCCTTTTTGCTTTTCTTTTTACTTTTCTTCTTTATAGCAACGTTTCAAGAAGGTTAAGGCACATTTATAATACTGCAAGTTTTTCTTATAGTGAGAAATGGCCGACTGTTGAAGGGAGCAAATGAGGAAGGAGATGGGAAAGTTTTATTTTGGTCCTTGATTTCAAAGGGCACATTCAAATGGATCTTTAAAATTACGGTTTGGGCCAGTGGCGCTTGTAATTCACACACTATTTTGGGAGAGGCCGGATGTCAACTTTTTGATTGAATCAATAATTAAAGTGTTTATTTGTGCACACCTAAAGTTCGAGGTTCCATTCAGGAAAACTCGTAAAGTTTAGGTTGAAATTGTGTTTTAGGCCTATTTAGGTTATTATCCATGAGAATTGACCTACTTAAATTCTTGCACAAAAAATTAATTACTATTTCCGTCCAAAGACAATTAAGTACTCTTTCCATCCAAATCAAGTCTCACTACTACGTTTTCTACCATTGAAAAAAGGTATTTATTATGTTGAAATTATAAAATTTAGTAGGTAAAAAAAATTTAGTTTATCCTTCATCCAAATGTTTTATTATTTAGTATGCATATGGTCTACTTTTTACTATATAAAGAGTAATAAGGAAAAAAATATTTGTTATTTTTATTAAAATTTAAAAGTGAGACACTTAATTATTGGGACAAGAAATTGGAAGTAATGTACTTATTTTATAATCATGTGAAATTTAAAATATAAAGTCAAAATCTTGTAAACATTGATATCCTAAAATTGACACAAACTGTAACTTCCTAAAATTGATCTGACAATTAATTAAGAAAAATCTATAATTTAATTTAAGAAAATAAAGAAAAAAAGGGTGCGGGTACCGTGTTGTGGGCCATCCCGAATAAGTACTCTTAAATTAAAGGGTTGGGGGTGTTGGGGATACCATACCATCAATATCCTAATTGGTAAGCATAAATGAGAAACTGAGAATCTTGGACCTGCTTCAACACTTTTCCCTTTATGCCATCTGTTTTGGTTATATATATATAGTTTTATAATCCCAAATTGCAATCTCATACTAAATCTTTCATAATCCTCTTCATCACAATGTCAATCAACTCATCACAAAATTCAATTGTAGATTTGGATGAAGGGAAGTTCTTTGAGCGAATAACGAAAACTCCTGGTACTGATAGCCTAGAGTTTGATGTAAATTCCCTTATTGATGTAGTTCAAAACATCTTCAAAAAAATTCCTGTAAGTATATATTTTTTTATATTTGTTTTCTTATTATATATATTCTACCATTTCTGTATGCACAAAATTATCACTTCTGCCCGTTTTATTATTACCCTTTTTTTTTTTTCTAATTTAACTAGTTTTTGGAACAACTAATAACATGTGCCTACTAATCTAAGTTCCGCTGCTTAGTGAAATTTCCTTAAGAAGTATAGCGCATCATCTCATTAGTCAAACTGTTAGTCGATTAATCTTATTTTTTAATCACTTCTTCAATAATTTAATGCATGCAGTATTGGGGATCAGTATTGGAAGAGAAGCCTAAGAGCCTCAAAAGCAATTTTGAGAAATCTCTTTCAGATATTGAGCAGATATCTCATGAACTAGACGAAAAGGTATTACTATACATTTTGTTAGTGCTTTCTTATTTCGAATATAAAATTTGCTAATTAGATTTTGTATGATTCAAAAGGTTTCACAGTTGTCGATTAAGAAAACAGATCCCCACGAAGCAGTTTTATCATTATTGGAGTCAAAGAAGCTAAAAAATTATGATTGGGACGAAACGTTGGTCCTAACAATGGCAGCTTTTGGTTTGACCTGTGGAAGAGTTTGGCTTACATCAGGGCTTTATTTTTCAAACAAAATTGGAAGGTCATTGGCAATGTTAAGGAAATTTTCTAGACTAGCTCAAAAACATGTTAGCCGATACGAGATGGAGCAGAATCGGTTCTATTCGCTCCGTTATCAGATGTTATCAATGATGGAAGTGTCAAGGAAAGTGGTTAAGTTTAGTAACATAGAATATGAATACATATCTCCGAAAGATCCAGCATTATCAGATGCTACCACTCGCAGTATTCCTGTTGCTACCTACTGGATAATAAGGAGTGCCTTGTCTTCCCTAACAACTATTGCCAACGGGGTTAAGGATAATGAGTATGACTTTTATTACATTTTATTATTATTATTAATTTCGGCAACAACAAAATCAAAACTATTAATATTAATGTTGTTTCTCAGGGAAGAGATTGAATTTATGAAAAGAAAACTTCGTGATCAGCGCGATCATCTACAAGTGAAATGGAATGAATGCGAGAAAATAACAGGTTTGCCATCCCACACCCATTCTTAATTCATCAAAGATAAAAGATTTAATAAGGAGAATTAACCAGCTAAATTTCTTGAATTACAATTAGCAAGTAGTGAACCTTAATTTAATGTTCCCCTGTTTTCTTTATTCAAGCAAACTGTCCCCTTTTGGGGTTCAATATATCTATATAGAGGTAAATAATCGAAGAGTTAAAAGTTAGAATACTAATAGTGTTTGTTAACAACAAACAACTAACATTATGCTATACTTCCAATAAGTCAACAAAATAAATTAGTTTAAATAACTTTCTTAATTTGTGGAAAATGATTCTGCATGTATAAATAACGAAATACCATCTCATAATTAACAAAATGATTAAAAGACATTACTAATTTGGCTCAACTTTTCTAAAATACCATCTCATAGACTTAGATGTTTACTGCATCCACTTGAACCACATCCCAAAACAGTATCTTTCTCAAAACTAAAACATGTCACCAACAGTTTGAGTAGCAGCATGAGTGATGCCTAATTTGTGGGGAGTTTTAAATTTTACTTTTTTTTAAGACATTTGAAATAAGGGAAAATAACCATTGTTACTTGTTTAAAAAAAAAAAAAAATTCAACTAACTAGTGCTTATGTTTTAAAAAATATTCCGTGTTGTTTCTCTTTTCATAAAATTTATACTATTTTGCATTTTCGTACTAGTTTTTGTCATTAAAAAAAAATAAAAATAGTAATAGAAACTATCTCATCAAATGTTATTGATTTTATTTAAATTTAATGTTATTGATATTTAAAGAACGAGTACTAACAAGTAAAATTCATGAGTAAGAAACTTATTTGAATAATATAGACAGTGTAAAAGACAGTTGTTATAAAATATATACAAAAGACATTTAATTACTCATTAAATGTCTCATAACTTAGTAAGAAATAATCAAAATTATGTTTTTTGTCCAGCTATAATACATATATATAAAAGCTAAAGACTTATACACTATTACCACAACTTTAATTATTCGGGTACATAAGAAAAATAGATACACATTTAGATACTCCATTCGTTACTTGAGCGACTCATTTTTTAATTCTCTATTATTTAAAAAAAAAAAAGATAAATGATAATTGGTTCTACTAGAACTAGGTCTACTTTTGCGCTTTTGAGAGCCTTTTGGAGTTTTTTTCTCTTAATTTTTTTCCAAATCAGGTGTTAAATTGTTTGTTCTGAATCCGGGATAAATTCCAGTAGATTACAGTTTGCAGGGTTTGACTCTATATTAAAAGGTGCATATAAAATAATAAGAAATTATTTTATTGGAAATATAAAATTTAGTAATTGAAAATTACCTTATACCCTTAATTAAATGTGTAAATAATGTTTCTTTCAGATGAATGTCATTATCATTCCATTCACAAAAATATGAGTGCATCTCGATATAAATATTCACATATAAATTTATAACAAATGATAAATATAATAATAGCATTAGGAAAATATGAAAAATTTATATTTAAATCTTTGATGCTCCACTTAGTGGTATTCTTGAATCACAAATCAACTTTTCTTAGCGTTGGTCCCTTGGCAACTAAGAGGGAGGGTAAATTAGTGGCCTTCAAAGATTAAGTGTGGAATTTGGTGGATAAAATTAGAAGGATTTTATAGTGGTTCAGCACTAACTCTTGCCTATGTCCACTTCTCCGATTCTCCCTTTGAATCGGGTTCCATTAATCACAAAAGATTACAAGAGATTTTAACAAGTTCACCTCAAACTTGGAGTTTGAAGCTCACCCTAAAATTTACAAATACACTCACTAGAGTTTAAAGCTCACTCTACAAACTTACAACTAACAAAGGGTTGGGTTTAATGCTTACCCAACTAACAAATACTAAAAAATTGATTACAAAAAATTAATTGAAGATTGAATTGAATGAGTTTGTTGCAGTCGCGTACGACAAGGCTGGCCGCGAGGCTTCCAAGCCTGAAGAGAATCTTGAGCAGTGAGTTGTAAGCATGACACATGGTCATGAGACTTCCAGAGGCTGAGGGAATTTTCTAAGGCTTGAGCGAGACTTTCAGAGCCTGATGGAAATTCTCTGAGTCATGAGCGCGAGCCCTGGTCACTAGACTTCCAGTGTAACACCACATCTCGGTCTAATGGGTATGCTTCAATGGAATATTACCTACTGATCCTGGAGCAATGTCTTATGATTTCGTTTGGGTGTTCTCATAAGTAATACCTTGCCAATTTTTTTTTCTTTTAAATTTTTACTTAGTCAAATTTTTGATCAAATTCTACGGAAATTTTGCCAGAGCTTCGCTACACATACGACAGCCTGTGAATAGTTACAGCGACTACTGGGGTAATCCCTACGACTATACACTGGAATCCTGGATAAAAATTTCACACAAACACTTTGCCAGTCTGTCCTTATACCCTCAGTCCTTATATAGACCAAAAATAAACATTTCTATAGGGATGCATAATAAAAACCCAACTCAAGTATTATACCTAAAATTTGCTAAAGCTTTAGCATTTTCTGGGAGTATCTGCTAAGTTTATATACATGCCACTACTAACAGTCAAGCGCATTTTTAAAAAGTAACATTAATGTTGCCTAAAGATGCCGATAGACTGACATTGACTATCTATGTAAGGCCTCTTATAAGCTTACCAAAGTAGACCTATAAGAGAGTTACACGCGTAACTCCCTTTCTAAACCCACGAATGAGTCTAGAAGAAGCGTTACTAATCTTGGTTTGTGAGTCGGTAAACCTGCTTATGGTATTCATTCGTTCATATAATTCATCCACATCAAACTTAACTAATTACCACTATTACATACGATTCATATAATTACAATCATTCCATTATCCCAAAAGAATACAGTTACATGTCCACAATCATTCCTAATTAATTTATGTATATGTTGGACTAAAATATACAAAATAACCAAAATTATACCCAAAAGAACAAGTCTGCTGTGCTGATCAACCGGCTGCGGCAAAACTATCTACTCTGCTACCTTTTTCAACCTACGAGTTTGGACAAATAAACTCGCTGAGCAAAATTATTGCTCAGTGGATGCTTTAACCGAAGTAGTAATAAAACATTTATGTAAAAGCATTTGAACATATTTAAATAATGACAGCAAACGTTTGTAAGCAAAATAAGTATATACATTTTATTAAAAATCAAACAACCATTAAATTTATATGGTAGCTCTAGTGGCACTCGAAAGAACTCGATGATAAGAATTGTGGACCTATGCATATTCCGTATAGCCATTTATAGACTATTACGCCAATACCATAGGTATTACATATTCTCATTCCTTTCCATAGCCAACACGTATTCCGTATAGCCATTTATAGATTATAACGCCAATATTCATATCAATATCATATCATTTCCGAGGTTTAACCCTACGATGCATCGTATTCTTATCACTAGCGTTCTAAAGCGAGCCACATGAGCATTTAAATCAAGTAATCATTCATATTGCCAATATCATATCATGCTTATCATTCGATTCACATTCTCATTCAATTCCCATAATAATCTTTCTTGTATTCATATCTTATGATTATGAATAAATACTAGGTTTCAAGAAAAATTCTCATTCCGTTTAAAACTCATGAAGTTTCATTTGAAAATCTGTCTGAAAAGTTATGGCCGTCGCGCGCACTACCTTGGTCGCAAGCGCGAGGCCTATGTTTCTTCTTGTTAGCATCGCGAGCGAGGCTGTCACAGGGTGTGTGACAATCGCGAACGCGCTACAAAACTTGGGCAGTCGCGCGCACGATAAACACATGGCGTGTGACTGTCGCGTGCGCGACAAATCCTCGAAATTTCTATGTCCACCCATAAGGTAGTAACGAGCGTGACAGTCACGAGCGTGATAGTCACGCCGAGGCGTTACGGTCGCGAGCGCGACACCTGTGCTGCCAGACGAGGTTTTTCTGCATTTTCAATCTAACTTTCAAAACAATTCAAATACTTGAAATCCAACACATTGATCACCTCAAATAAATTTAGTAGGACTTATTTTAAGAGTAAAATAGCATATTCAAAATCCACTTCAAATCTAGTAAAATATTCAAAATTTCAAAGAAATCAAAATAAATCTTAAGAAGAGTGTGGTTAAAGCATCAAACCTCACAAATTGGAGCTTTCCACAAGCTCAAGCAAGTTCCTTGGCTTTCTTCGTAGCTTTGGCTTATAAATCTAACACAATCATACACATAAATTTGGGTTTTTATTTCAAATACTTTAAACCCTAACTTCCTTTTTCTAAGTCTTTCATCAAACCTATATCCATTTTGTCAAGTTCTAGTTTAAATAAGAGAGAATCTAACTAGATCTATCATAAAACCTAGCTTTTACTTTAACCATTATCAATCTATCTCTTTCCTTAGATTCCTTGAAGAGAATGATGAGTTCTTTATCTTAATCTTATAGAGATAATAGCCAAATGATGAAAGAAAGTGTAAGAGTTTGATGAAAGATAGCAAAAATATTTGGAGGTTGGTATGAGAAAATTGGAGGAGGAGGAAGAAGAGGTGGGAGGTGGAATATGGAAGGGAAGAAAATGTGAGGGAATTTTCTAGAGTCTTAAGGAAAATAGAAAGGTTTTCTTAATGGAGCTTGGGTTTTACACATACATATATTTACCAATACTTGGGCCTTAGCCCAAAACCCACACATTTCTACCTTTCCTTTCTTTCTAACCCTTCCAAGCCCAATAATCAATACTAGCCCAAATCTAATAAGACCAACACTATTTAATAATTGAAGGATTACCTCAACTTTTAGACGACGTTATCCCGTATTCCGAGATCATCTCCGACGCTTCCGAGTCTCGAGATCCGGAACGCCTATAAAGAACGCTATTGCTAATAACAACTCAAGAAATAATAACCAAGGAGAGAACGGGATGTTACAATCTACTTCAACTATTGCTATTAACATGTGAGTTACAGAAAATAACTCGCTGAACTTTGTTGTCCAGTGAGTGCTTTAACTATTGGAAATAAGTAATTTTTGAAAGAAATTTAAGAAAAGCAATAACAATTAATTCATATTTAGTAAACTAGCATTTAAAGGAAATGAATAAAATTGTAAATATTTTATGCAAATAAATATATGTATTTACCAATTTAGCATTTTATTTAATTTGCTCTACTAGGCAAATAGTTGAACACTGGGATAAGGCATTTAAATCAATCCAATAATGGGCACATATCCAATAATTACAGTACCCAAGTACTAAAATCACTGAATAGATTTTCATATCAGATGTCAATCACTAGCCGGGCACACATTATAGGTAGTCGGTCCATTTGCAAATAAACAGGCGTCATTCCATATAAGTATGCCAATATCAATTATACTGCGGATCGCTTTTCAAACAATATATGACGCATCATACCCTTATCGCCTGGTTCGACCAAAACCAAGTAGAGCTTTATATTGTAGATATAATTTATGTATTTAAGTTTTAGAGAGTTGGATTATTTATTTTTCATTCACCAAAAATAATATAACAAATTTTTCCATAAACGCAAATGGTTACACATTCTTGGACTGCTAGTCCAAATTCAGTCATTTGGATTCACTTTTATCATTTTCCATTCAAGTTTGGCATTACTTAAACTTGTTTAGAAAATTTATCATATGAGTAATAATTTGCAATATGAATAGTAACAAAATACCAAATGAATAGTAATGTAGGAAATGAATAGTATTTTGGCGAACTTTCACAACTTAAACGTGATAGTATATAACCCATTTAAGGTCAACTTAGGTACTCTAAATGAGTTTTATCACCCCTTTAAGTGTTAGTAAGGTATCTATAAAGTTTCATTTATAGATTTTTAAGGTTTAGTCATTCAAAATTTTAGGATCTAAAAAGTGGCTCAAATGGTTCTTTTAGGAATCCCATAACAAGTAACAAGTGGGGGAAATATATTTTTTTTGTAACACCCCTTCTCGGTCTAGTGGAAAGACCTTAAAGGAATGCTACCTATTGTTATTAGAGCTATATGGACTCAAATTATATGTGTGAATAGATAAATAATGTTGGTTATTTGTTTCTTTTCATTTTATACTTAGCCAAATTTTTGAACAATTTTTGCAAAAAATTCGCCATAGCTCCGCTACACACAGGACGGTCCGTGAATAGTAACAACGACCATATGGGCAGTTCCTTGGGACTATTCACTGGGATCCTGCAAAGAATTTTTTTCACAAACACTTCAGCAATCGTCTTTATACCCTCACTCCTGATATAAAACGAAAACAATCACTTCTATGTCAGTAAGCAATAATCTCAACTCAAATAATATGTCTAAGGTTTACTAAAATTTTAGTTACACTAAAATTTATCTGGGAGTATTAATTATGTTTATATACATGTCACTACTAATAGTCAAGTACAAATAAAAAGTAACCTTAATGCTACCTAAAATACTGGTAGACTGGCGTTGATTATCTACTTTCGCTATTGTTATTAACTGCGAGTTACAGAAAATAACTCGCTAAGCTTTGTTGCCCAGTGGATACTTTAACTATTGGAAATAAATTATATGGAAAGCGATTTAAGTAAAAGCAATAAAAATCATTTCACATTTAATAAATTAGTATTCAAAGAAAATGAACAAAATCATAAAAGTTTTATGTGAATAAGTATATGTATTTATCAATTTAGTATTTTATTTACATTGCTCTACTAGGTAAACAGCTGAACACTGGGATAAGACATCCAAATCAATCCAATAATAGTCACATATCCAACAATTACAGTACCGTAGTACTGAAATCACTGAATAGATTTTCATATCAGATGTCAATCACTAGCCGGGCACACATTACATGTAGCCGGGCCATTTGCAAATAAACAGGCGCCATTCCATATCAGTAATATCAATTATATTACGGACCGCTTTTCAATCAATATATGATGCGACATACCCCTTACCGCCTGGTTCGACCAAAACCAAGTAGAGTTTAATGTATTTAGGTTCATTTGTTATGTTACTACAAGAAATATGTAATATTGTGACAAAATTCTTTTTGACGAAGTTAATTTTGTCACTATAAATATATTTTTTGTGACAAAATAAAAATTTAGTCATAAAAATTATTAAAGAGTATGAAATAGTGATGAATTCACATTTTGTCATAATTTTTATCACAATAAATAGAGATTAATTATGTGTTGTGACAAAAATTTATTTTGACATTACAATTTGTCACCATATCTGGGCGCCAAATTTTGGCACCAAAAAATTAAACTATTGTGACAAAAATAATACTACTTTTTTTTTATCACAAATAAATTCCCTCCTAAATTTTTCCCAAACATTATTTTTCCCACAAAATTTGAAATTTTCTGCTCTCCTAAAATTAAAATTTTTACTCTTTTCTAGAAAAAACCGATTCCCCCTCTCAATTTTATATTCTCACCCAAAATTTTTCCCAACAAAAGCCAATCGCTCTCTTATATTCACATTCCCTCCTAATATTTTACCCTAAAACTCTCATTCATTGCCTCTTTCTCTCAAACGTTTCTCTCCCTTCCTCTGCCGCTCTTCTTGTTTTGCTCTCAAACGTTTCCAATTCCAAAAAGGTTTCACTCTCCTCATCTGCGAAATCTCAAAAATGAAAAAAATTCGAATTCTCTTCAGCGAGGCCATGTCAGAGGATGCCATTCAGAACCACTTAGAGATTCTTGAACCGAAAACTCTAGTATGTGAAATCTCAGTGGACGCCATTTTAGTTTTCGAGAACACGTTCAATCTTTTCAAATCTCCTTTCTTTTATCTTCTATTAGTTACGCTTTTTTTTTATAATTTCTAACCCTAGGAGAATTCCAACTCAAATTTGAGCTCTTTTTTCTATGATTTTGTATCTGATTGGAACTCTGCTTCTGCTAACAAGGTTAGTTTAGTTTATTTCTATTTCTAATTGAATTTTTTTTAGTTTATCTCCTCAATTCCGATTGCTCTTAGTGTGTTATTAGTAAAATTTGATTTCAAGGATTTTAAGCAGAGAAGTTTTATATTATATGCTTATATTCAATGAGTTTATGCTTATATTATATGTTATTACTTGATG
>CATIWJ010041474.1:0-16647 GCA_949640765.1 Croton laevigatus | reverse complement strand
TTAATTTATTAATTCCTTTATTCTAGCATGCTCCTAAATATGTTTGCTTCGATCGAACATTAGATTTGAAAAATTATGTGAAAGTAGAATTTGTTTGGAAATATCATTTTTTGTGCTAAATTTTCTTATGTGAAAGTAGAATTTGTTTGGAAATATTTTTTTTATTTTTTAAAGTCACATAATTAGAACATCTGTTCCGTTAAGAACACGTTAGTTTTTTTTTTTTTAACTGCAAAATAGTTTTTATTAATCATAAAAATTCTTTGCCTTCATTTTGTAGCAGTTTTTTCATCTGCTATAACCCTTTGTAGCATTTCTCCATTTGCTAATATATTTAAATAATCTCCTACCAAAAAATTTAAAATAAAGGAACTTGAAAGTGGGTCCATTATTAATTTTTACGAGATGTATCAACATGAAAGATCGTGGAAAAAAAAGAACTTAAAAAATGTGTGGTATGATTGATTTTTGTATATTCCAAAAATAGTAGAATGTAAGGTTTTGAATTTGATTTCTTCCGATGGTACATGTTTTTAATTCTATGATTTTTAATTTCAGTTATAAATTATTTAGATAAAATGCTAAATAAGTTCCTTAATTTAATTTTTCCCTCATTTTATAAAATTCTTAATATAACTGAAAAGTTAAATAAAAAGATTATAATACTGTTCAAAAGAGTATAATATAAAAAATAATTAATGATGAATGTTATTACTAAAAAATAATACTTACTAATGAAATGCTATAATATTAACCAAACTATTTTTATTATAATTTGTTAATACTAATACATTTTCTATAATATTATTATTTAAAGAAAAATTTGAGATTTTATACCTCTATTTTCACTTAATCTATAATTTTTATTCCTGTATTTTTTTTAAATAGACTTTTTTTTTATTTTTGTTTTTGTTTGCATAAGATGCTTTTGTCTTTCTATTAACTTTTAACAAATTTTCTATTAAGTTTCTTAGCAAAAGACATAGTTATAATGTAAGAACCAAAATTGTAATTTTAAATTTTAATTTAAAAAAGTTGAAAAAAATAAAACACAAGAAGCAGAAATGACGAAGCCCGACAATCATGAGCCGGCCTTTACACTGTCATCTGACTGCCAATTTTCAATTTTCTACTAATAAGGCAATCAAAGTCTAGTCTCCTATCATTGCCCCATTAATTTTGGACAAGTTTCTTTTATTAAATTAGAAAAAAAAAATTTAGAATAGTCTTGGCATGAAAGTGAGGTAATGTATAAGTTTGAAATTTGCAAATTATGTCACTATTTGAAGACCTATGTAAGTCTTTTCATATGTCCAAACTTCTTAATATTTTAAAATGACAAATGACGTAGGATGTGAAATTCCTTTTGTAATAATCTTGTGTCCAAAAAGTTCAATGGTCTATTTTTGTCCAAAGGGTGTATTTTATCCAATGCATGCCCTAAAAGGTTGTAGCTATTCACTTATAAATAGAGTTAGTCAATTTCATCCTAAATATATTCATCAATCGTCCAATCAAAATGAAAGTAAAATTAAAAAATATCTCCATAAAATTATTTTAATTTACTTGTAATATCAATAAAATAGTAAATATTCGTCAATGCTATTTTCGACTATCAAGCTAATTACGCCACAAAGAACTTTTACAATTAAACAAGGGAAATTGGATAGATTTCAAAAAATATTAATATTATGTTCAAAATATTTTTGAATATTTCTTTTCTTCTTCTTATTAAGCATTAGCCTAATACTAATAAAAATCTAATTGAAGAATAAACTAAAAGATATGTGAAATGGAAATCATGAGATGGAAAAATAAAACACAAGAAGCAAAAATGACGACGCCCAACAATCACGAGCTAGCCTTTACACTGTCGTCTGATTGCCAATTTTCAATTTTCTACAAATAAGACAATGAAAGTCTAGTCTCCTATCATTGCCCCATTAATTTTTGGACAAGTTTCTTTTATTAAATTAGAAAAAAAAAAAATTTAGAATAGTCTTGGTATGAATGTGAGGTAATGTATAAGTTTGAAATTTGCAAATTATGTCACTATTTGAAGACATGTGAAAGTCTTTTCATATGTCCAAACTTCTTAATATTTTAAAATGACAAATGACATAGGATGTGAAATTCTTTTTGTAATAATCTTATGTCCAAAAAGTTAAATGATCTATTTTTGTCCAAATTTTTTATGAAAGGGTATATTTTATCCAATGCATGCCCTAAAAGGTTGTAGCTATTCACTTATAAACAGAGTTAGTCAGTTTGGTCCTAAATATATTCATCAATCGTCCAATCAAAATGAAAGTAAAATTAAAAAATATCTCCATAAAATTACTTTAATTTAATTGTAATATCAATAAAATAGTAAATATTAGTAAAACAATTTCGTCAAAAAATTTCGTCGATGCTATTCTCGACTATCAAGCTAATTACGCCACAAAAAACTTAACGTACTATACATTAAGTTTTAGTTTTAGTTTTATTCTATCATGGTAGTCTAGAATTTTAAATTCTGCTATACTATTTGGGTTAATTTTTTTTTTTTTTTATAAAACATAATGTTGCTCCAATCCAAATAATCATTTCCTAATCCCAAATTGGTTTGATTTCATTGCCCTAAACACCCAATTAATCAAAAGACTTGAACAATTAACCTTTTTCAGAATTAATATTTTTTTTTTAAAGACATAATGCATAAACTAAAATTATTTTGTTTCTAGTCTTGCAAAAGAACCTAGAGTATTTCATTAATTGAAGCAAAATAAAATGAATGCAAAGTTTAGAAAAATCTTCATGGAAGGATTATTTTCATTTGATTGCAATATAATTAGTAAACTGCAAAATATTTTTAAACAATTTACTCTAATTCTAATATTTATTATTTATCAGTAATCTACGAATTGGTATATTCAGCCCAAAAATAGTGTCATATCTACTTTACTATATATCACTCCACACTTATTTAAAAAAAATATACGTTAAAGAATAATGAAGGAATAGATTTGTTCCACACTCAAATTCTCTATCTTCGTATGTATTAGCTACTTTTAAATATTATTTTGAACAATGTATATTGAATTTATTATTTTGAAATAAACTAAGATATTAATTTTTAATAAAATTTTTTATTTGTAAAGAAAATTAGAAGGATATTTAATCTTTATTAAAAAAATTCAACTCGTTTTAATTAGTCCACTACATAAAAAAATATAGGCTCCAGCGGTGATTTTTAATTAAAAAAAATAACCACTTTCAAAATAATTTATTCCTAAAAATTAGTTTTGTTACTTTTTATGTTATCTATATTAACTTTGCATGACTAAAAAATAATATAACCCAATGTATATTTTTCAAGTTTTGGCCAAACAAAGACTTAACACGCCTTATTTCTAAAAAACAAAAACTTAAACAAGTCTTCAAATAGTGACCGATTTTGATATCAAAGGTCTTGTTATTCACTTGACAATTAGAGGAGTCATTTTTGTCCTAAATTTGAGCAATTGACCCAAATAAAATGAATCCAAAGTTTAGAAGAGTTTTTGACGACGGAGCTAATTGGGGAAGTTGGACAAATTGAGTCTACATATTATAAATATAAGATTGTAAATTTCACAATAGAAAATTTTTATTTGTCCAAATTATATAACACAATCAGTATTTTAAAATTGTTACCGGCTATTTTTTATCTCGGCATGTGTAGACAATTCAATAAAATGGTTAATTAAAAGAAATGGAAATTACATGGTTGTCTATTGTTTTTGAATTAAAAAATATCTTCATCATATTTAATTGTAATAATATTAGACAAAAAATTTATACAAAATTTCTTCCAGCGTAATAGCAAAATATTGTATACAGGTAGCAGTGAAGAAACACGGCTACTTGTATTAATATTCCCATTCAATTATACTTTTAATATTCCTATTTGAATTAGACTTTTAGGTACCCGCGGACAATGTACTTTTAAAAAGTTATTTTTTGAACAGTAAAGTACAAAGTTAATTTTGCTTTTTTTTTTTCCTTTATTTTTTTTGGACTCGGCACTGTAGATTGTTTATACTGAGTCCCGAGATCAATTTCACTAGTATACAGTTTGCAAAATTTGATTTTGTATTATAAATTAAATATAAAATGAATAAGACAGTTGAATTTATAGTCATATGAAATTTATAATATAGAGTCAAATTCTGCGAACTATGAACTACTAAAATTAATATTGGGACTCAATATAGACAATTTACTGTGCCGAGTCAAAAAATATATAAAAAAAATAGAAGCAAAATTATCTTTGTGCGGCCTTACTTTTTTGAAAGTATAGCATAGAATATTTGGAGTTCATATTATAATAATAATAATTAATTTAGTTAAATTGTAATTAAGTCAAAATTAGGTTAATTATATAATTAGCCACCAAAAAAAGTAAAAAGTTACAAAATATTTATTTAAAAGTAAAATAAGTAACTTATAAGTCAATTTGAAGTATTTATTCTATATTTCAAAAATTGAAATGACGAGTTTTTATTCCAAAAATATGAACTAACATGAAAATATAAGAATAAAAGATTATGTTTTAAAAATTGAAAAACAAACTAATATATAATTTTGATTAGCTGAATGGCCACGCGTTGAGAATCTGTTCAGCTAATTCCATTGGAAAAAGCAAAATTAGCAATCATCGTTATTAGTCTATAAATAGAGAGTTGTATAACAAACGAATTTCATTTCTACAAAACATAAACAATGGCTTTTGTTTGTATTACTCAATTCCTCTGTCTTATTTTGTTTTATTTCTATTTCCAATCTTTCTCAAAACCACTTTGTCCACTTGATCAAAGCCATGCCTTGCTCCAATTCAAGACCTCCTTTTCCATTGACCCTTCTACTTCAGGTCTTATTCCAAAAACAGATTCATGGACAGAAGGAACCGATTGCTGCTTGTGGGATGGAGTGAGCTGTGACTTTGATACTGGTTTTGTTATTGGGCTTCACCTTCGAAGCAGTATGCTTTTCGGTAATTTCTATCCCAACAATTCTCTTTTTACTCTTCTTCATCTTCAGAAACTTGATCTCTCTTTTAATGATTTTAATGGCTCTAATATTCCATCTGAATTTGGCCATTTGCTGAGATTGACACACCTTAATTTAAGTTCTTCAAATTTTGTGGGCCGAATCCCATTAGAAGTGGGTCACCTCTTTAATTTGATTTATCTTGATCTTTCCGAGAACTTTGGTTTGGTAGTTGAAGAAACAACTGATGCTTTTAATATGATTCTTGGAAACTTAACCAAATTGCAAGAATTAGACTTATCATTTGTGAACCTATCTTCAGTTTCACCAAATTCCTTCATCAACTTGTCTTCTTCTTTGTCAATTCTCGGACTTACAAGGTGTGAATTGGGTGGGAAATTTCTGAAATTTAACCATCTCTTTAATTTGATTTCTATTGATCTTTCTGGGAACTCTGGTTTAATAGTTGAAGAAACAACTGACGCTTTTAATAAGCTTGCTCGAAACTTAACCAAATTGCAAAAATTGGACTTATCCAATGTGGATCTATCTTCAGTTTCACCAAATTCCTTCATCAACCTGCCTTCTTCTTTGTCAATTCTTAGACTTAGCGGGTGTGAGTTGGGTGGAAACTTTCCAGGTAATATAATTCAGCTTCCTAATCTCCAAGACCTTGACTTGAGTTTTAATTATAACCTCAGTGGCTCTTTGCCAAAGTCAAATTGGAGTATTTCACTCCACGCCCTGGATCTTTCTCTGACCAAAATTCCAATATATTTAGAAAATCATTTTTTTGAGAATCTAAAATTTCTGACAACATTATGTCTCAGCCGCTGCAATTTCAAAGGCTCTAATATTGGATTGTTTGGAAATTTATCCAAAGTCGAGTATTTAGATCTTTCAAATAGTGGTTTGAGCGGCCCAATTCCTTCCTCATTTGCAAACCTTAAGCAGCTCTTGTTGTTAAATTTAGCAAACAACAAAATCAATGATCCAATTCCTAATTTCTTCACAAAATTCACTCAACTTCAATATTTATATTTACACAATAATCAATTCAATGGTCACATTCTTTCAAATGTGGGGAATCTTTCTAATCTACAAATATTGGAATTATCAAATAATCAATTCAATGGCCACATTCCTTCAAATGTGGGGAATCTTTCTAATCTACAAATATTGGAATTCTCCAATAATCAATTCAGTGGTGACATTCCTTCAAATGTGGGGAATCTTTCTAATCTAAAAATATTAGAATTATCCAATAATCAATTGAGTGGTCACATTCCTTCAAATGTGGGTAATCTTTCTAAACTGCAAATATTGAAATTATCCAATAATCAATTCAGTGGTGTCATTCCTTCAAATGTGGTGAATCTTTCTAATCTACAAATATTGGATTTATCAAATAATCAATTCACTGGTGATATTCCAAATGTGAGTAGGCTTTCTAAGCTATGTCACTTGAGGTTACAAAAAAATCAATTGAGCGGACAAATTCCTTCAGATATTGGTAGGCTTTCTAGTCTACTTTATCTTAATCTAAGCCATAACAAGTTGCATGGTTTAATTCCAAGATCAATTTTTAAACTGGTGAACTTGGTAGTTCTCATTCTTTCTTCAAATGATAAATTGATTGGAAATATTCCTTTTGAAGTTTGTGAGTTAAAGCATCTTGGAATTCTTGACTTGTCAAACAACAGTTTTACTGGTCTTATTCCACAATGTTTGGGAAACTTGAGCATCAAACTTTCAGTATTACATTTGGGAGTGAACAAGTTCAATGGAGTAATCCCAAGTAATTTTACAAAGACTTGTAGAATGAGATATTTGAATATCAACCACAACATATTGCATGGAAAAATTCCCCCCACTCTCTCTAATTGTAAAGATTTGGAAATTTTAGATCTCAGCAATAATGAGATAGATGATACATTCCCATCTTTTCTACAAACTCTTGAAAAGCTGCAAATTCTGCAATTACGATGGAATAAACTCCATGGTATGGTGAAAGGTTGCTACTCCTCTTCCAATTATTCCTTTTCTAAGTTGCGGGTTTTTGACCTCTCCAATAACTTGTTTAGTGGACCTTTACCAGCGGACTATTTCAACAAGTTCAACGCAATGACAAACTTTTATCAGAATATGACATATATGGGGTTTACAAATTTGTCTTATGATTATTCTGTGAGTCTTACACTGAAAGGGCTAGAAATTGAGTTGGTGAAAATCCAAACAATTTTCACAAGCATTGATTTGTCAGGCAATTGTTTCAAAGGAAAAATTCCAAAGTCGATCGGAATGTTTAAATCACTCAAGCAGCTCAACCTCTCTCATAATCATCTCATCGGCGACATTGAACCAACTTTAGGGGCCTTGGCCAATTTGGAAGCATTAGACCTCTCGTCGAACATTTTCGTCGGAAGGATTCCTATGGAATTAGCAAATTTGACTTTCCTTGCAGTATTTAATGTTTCATACAATCAACTTGAAGGACCCATACCAATAGGAAAACAGTTCAATACATTTCAAAATAGCTCATATGTAGGGAACAAAGGATTGTGTGGATTTCCGCTGACAAAACCTTGCAATTTTGAGGAATTGACAACTGTAAGAGAACAAGATTCAAAATATGATGAAAATGGATTCAGATGGAAATCAATTGTGATTGGGTATGCATTTGGAGCTGTGTTTGGTGTAGTAATGGGATATATTGTGTTTAAAACAGGAAAACCTGCTTGGTTGGTGAAGTTGATCGAAGGTGAAGGGCGTCGCAGGCCAAGAATGAGCAACAACAATCATCGCTTGTATGGTACAAGAAGAAAAAATTAAAAGTAAGTTCTAATTAATATTTTTTTTCTTTTATTATTTATAGCACTCATCATTTTTATTAACAATGTTCTCAATTTGCTAGGTAAATGGTGGAAAACCGGATGGTGTGCCGGAGCATTAAGAACAAAGTTGTTTTTATATATATTTTTTTTCTTTCCTATGTTTCTTTTTCTTTTTTTTTTAACTATAAAAGAGGTTCATTAGATGAATATGATTTATTGTTCTGTTTACCAAAATATTTCTTCTTAAAGCTGGTCTATGAAATACATCCATCAAACAAATAGAAAGTTCAAATCTCAAAATTTGTGTTTTTTTTTTTTTTTCAAATGAATGATAATTTAGTACTCATAAAGAAATGATTAAAATTTTTAACATTAGTCTCCTCACTTTTGGGAAGGGTTCCTTCTTATTATAATGGGTCACCAATTTGGTAAGAACCTTAAAAAAAATATGTTTATAACTGAAAATAATCTCTTACAAATATTTCTACACCTTTTTATAAGTTAAAAAATTACATATAAGTTGGTCAAACAACCTTATAATTAATGATAAACTAAAATATTAAGAAACCTATAGAAAATTCACGAAACATGTAGGAAAGTTGAAAACTTTAGAGATAGAGAATAGTAAGTAATAGAGATACTTGGAGAATAGAAAGATGAGTATTAGCATAGCCGGCTTAGGGGCTGTGCAGTTCAGTTAACTGCACAGGGCCCTAGCGGCACAGGGTCCCAACTTTCCAACTGTTGTCTTGTTTGTCATCACTAGCAGCTTATCCAATGGCAGAGAAAAGCTTCAATACACATGAGGGTTCCAAACTATACTTTATTATCAAGACACGTGTATTGTACTTGGAATACATTCCATATTTTCTACTTATGATGTTGTAAATTTGGTGCTTCTATTAATTTTATATATATATTTTTTAAACAGAGAATTTTATATTCATTTTTATGGAATAATGATTTGTGTGTTTTTTTTTATTTATAAAAAAAATATAATTTTAGTGAATCATAAACTATTTTCTATTTATAACAAATTTTTTTACATATATATATTTTTTTAATTTAATTGAGGGCCTAATTTTAATATTTCATTGGTCTCTTAAATTTGTGAGACGCCCTCAGTATTAGCCTTAAAGATGGTTCTATAATTGTAAGTGTTACATTTCAAACAGATTTGATTTACATCAATTTCTTTGGAAATTAAATTCTAGATTATAAAAGTGACTAAATAATTCAGGAATTGGGGGGTTAAAAATAAGTGCTATATCCTTTGAGAAGTAAATATGTATATAATTGGAAATTAAAATCGCATAAATGTCAGATATGAATTAGTAAAAAAAGAGACAATCCTTTCGAAAGTAAATATGCGTTTAGATGAATATGATTTTATTGTTCTGTTTATCAAAATGTTTCTTTCAAAAGCAGGTCTATATGAATACATCTATCAAACAAATAGAAATTTTAAACTCCAAAATTTAATTTTTTTTTTAAGAATGAAAGGGAATTTAGAACTCATAATTAAAGAAAAGATTAAAATTGTTTATACAATTATAAAACAGTAACATAAGAATGAACATTATTTATAGTAGGGTAGTAATGAACATTATTTATAGTAGGGTAGTCTCCTCACTTTTGCAATGGGTTCCTTCTTACTATAATGGCCCACTATTAATGAGTCACTGATTTGGTGCATGAACCATTGCAAAAAGTTAATCGTGGTAAGAGTTTTGGAAAAAATATGTTTAACTAAAATTAATCTCTTAGAAACATTTCTACACCGTTTTATAAGCTAAAAAATTACTTATAAGATAAGTTGGTCAAACAACCTTATAATTAATGATAAACTAAAATATTAAAAAATCTATAGGAAGATTGCGAAACTTGTAGGAGAGTTAAAAACTCTAGAAATAGAGAATAGTAAGCTAAGCATCAGCCATAAAAATGGTATTGACATGTTAAATGGAAGGGCTATTGGTGCGTTTTGAGTAACGAATATGGTGAGGAACTGTGTGGAGTTAATAGCTAGAGTTCGGGAAGTTTGTTTGATTAAAATCTATAAGGTAGCAAACCTTATTGTTGCTGGTAAGTTAAATTGGCTTTGGGGATTATTCGAGCTGAAAATCCTTCAATGTTTCGACTTTTTTTTCTTCTTGATGCAGATTGTATTGTATGGGGCTTTCTTGGCCAAGAGTAGTTAACTAAGGGCTATATTACTCTTTTTTAGAAAAATCCAAACAAAAGATTAAATTAATTTATTTTTATCTTTTAATTTTTGAAAAAAAAAACTCGATTTATTTACTTTAATACTTATTAAACATGTTACCAAAAATTTATTACAAAATTGTAAAAAGAGATCCAGTTATTTTTGTTTTTTAATTGTCTTCGATATTTAGGATGTAATTTACTTTGAATTCATATTTTTATTTAAAATTTCAAATAATTCAGAAATTTAATTTGGAAAATATATTTTATTTTTAATATTTTTTTCATGAAAATAAATTTAATGCTATATTACAAGAAAATGAAAAAATACCAACCGATTTCAAGCGGTTGGTAATTTACAACCGCTTTGCAACCGAAATGTTTCGGTTGGTAAATAGCGACCGATTGACAACCGAATAGCCACCGTCAATTAGTAAAGGAAATAAAATTAATAGCGACCGAGTTACCAACCGAAATTTACAACCGTTTAGCAACTGATAATATTTCGGTTGTTAAAACCTGCTCCAACATTTCCCGCCCATATTATAGAAACTGGAAAAAATTTTAAAAAATAAAAATAACAACTGAATTCCAAGCGATTAGCAACGAAAAAAATAGCAACCGAATAAAATCGGTTGGAAATTTGGGTTTCGAAATTACCGACCGAATAAAACAAGGTCGATAATTTACCAACCGAATTAAATTGGTCGGTAATATTCGGTTGCTAAATTACTAGTACCGACCGAATAAATTCGGTCAGTAATTTTGGTTAGTAATTTCTGACTGAACTAAATCGGTCGGTAATGAATTACCGACAATGTTTTACCAATTGAATTTATTGGTTGGTAATTTTTTTATTTTCTTGTAGTTTTGTTTTATAAAAATAACTTCTGTAGCTATGAAATTCACAAATTTATCAAAAAGTTTGCATAAACACCTTTGTTTTTTCTGCTAAATTTTCTAAAATTAGAGAGTTATTATTTTTTATTTTTTAATGTTTCTAAATTTTATTTGTAAAAATTATTGTTACTATGACATTAGGAAAAAAGAAATTTTGGGTCCGTCACTAGCTATAACTTTACACTCCGTCTCGAATCAAACACCCCAAGCAGTTGCATAGCTAGAAATTCTGGCTAAGGGAACCCAAATTTATATCGTAAAATTAACACTATTTCAATAATTAGTAATTTAAATTATAAATTATTTTTTATAATTAGTAGTTAAAAATTTTTATATTCTAAAACATATTAATTTTGGCTTTATGTGTGAGATGGGACACTCCTGTGTCAATCTATAACACAATATATATGATAATTCTTTTTGTTCACATAATTAAAGGAAGCTTTAGCATAAATAATTTATATGTAAACTATAGCCATCTTAGCTCATGCATATACATGTAGCCTGCTGTAAATCAACCAAAATGGCAAAAATAAAAGCAAGACGACAACCTGCACATGAATGCATATCCAGTAAAGGAAAACTTTTGTGCTTACAGAAAGTAAAGGATATTTTTTGAAAAAAGAAAGTACATGATATTAGGAATTGAATTATAAACCTAAAACAAAGAAATTTATATCAAAACCATCGCTATTCCCAACAGGCCAACAAAATTTGCAACAAGAATATTGAGAATGAAAGGAAGAGAATTATCTATTATATAAACATCAGAAGATAGCCTAGAAAATGCAATAAATATGTTAAAATTTGCCAATACAAATTTTACAGACATAGTCATTTAGGTAGAATCTCATTATAACCTGTTTAGTATTCTTCCAGTAGGCGTTTGATCAAAAAACTGCACAGTTGCATCAATAAGCTTATTGAGCAAAGTATTGTGCACCTTAACTGCAGCACATAAGCCACCAAACGCAAATGAGAATGCCCTCACCAGTTTAAGAGATGAATTTATGAGACAAAAAGAAATGTAAAGTACCACCTATACCATTGGTTTCCAAGTCAAACATGAATGAAATAATCATATGTAATAACAAGATTCCTTACCTCTTTTTTCCTTCCTGAAATAATCATATGTAATAACAAGATTCCTTACCTCTTTTTTCCTTCCTTGTGTTCACTTATAAAATAAAAAAGATATGTGATAACACACTGAAACAGATACAGTAAAGGCAAATTGCAACACACAAGACTGAAATATCAGAAAAAGAAAAGGGCTTTTATTAAGTACATATTTGAAAACTTGACTTCTACACTAGACAAATTATGAAGTTCAGAATTAAAAATGAGTGTAATAAGAACCTACTATGAGGTTCTTAATAAGACTAGCAAATCAACAAAGCATTTGCAATCAAAGATAGAAACATAATAAGCATTTTCGGCACAAATGAAGTCAAACATAATAACCCAAGGAGTTGGCCTGGTGGTGAGGTAAGTCACCAAAGACCAGAAGGTCCTGGGTTCAAACCTTGGGGGTAACTAAAGGCAAGTCAAATAATTTCAACAGAATAAAGAAGTTACACCTTTTTTGTTCGTAGTTCTTCCCAAATAAAATATTGTCACAGATTGTTCCAGACAATATCCATGGAACCAGCAATTTCAGAAAAAAGAAAGGTAAAAAAATTAATTTTCATAAAAAATGAGAAAGCTATGCAAACACAACCAAGGAGAATTGTAGAAACCTGTGATACATATGATATAGATCCATTTGAATGAATTGACCCATGGACAAATGAAGCTAGCAAGGACAAAGAATAACATAGCAGAGAGAAGAATAGATCCTTCCCAGTGATACTGTTAGAATGCAGTAATGAAATCTCCCCACAGACCAGACTATGGCTGCAAGTAAATAATGTGAAAAACGGAGAAGCGGCCAATCACCTAATAAATAATGCACAGTATCAGAGCAAGCACTTTAGAAAACTAATAGCAAATTTGATTTAAGCTAATTAAGATTAGCTTTAACTAACTATTGAAATCAAAATAAAAATAAATACCTCATGTCCATGACCACGATACTTGAAATTATGAGAAAAATGGCAAAGAACATAACCGAGGCCAATTCATCAGGGTTCAAAGAGAATGTACTATTGATGTATACAAACTGAAATGGTGATAAAGACAAATATTAGTATTCTGTAGCCCATAAAATGTAAAACATTGCCATTATCATTATTATTATTTTGGTGCAAGGAAAAGCATCAGGGATAAAAGACCACTGTCTCTCTGTGAAGGAAAAGACATTACATTAATACATTTGAATCTGAGCTAAGAATTAATAAAAGAACATACCTTAACTTGTTTTACTTCAGTAAAGGAGCATTGGTCGTTACTTTTAATTCAACAATCACTGCTTCAAATTCAAAATAACAAATATTTGGAAAAAAATTTGAGAAAGACCAGTTAAGACTACAAGAAATTAACTAAAGAACTCAGAACTAAAGATCAGTTTTCATGGCTATCCGTTAATTTTACCTTTCCGAACAGAACACGGAGAATTGGCTGCCATTGTTTCCTTCAAACTCAGATGTCTTTTATGGAGAGAATATTTATTATTCTTCTGCAATAGGTTTAGTTTAGGGTCGTATTTGAGCAAATTAGAATATTTAAAATTGAAATAATTCTTCAAAACTGTGTCAGTTATGCTTTAGATCAAACTTATCATGCCAAATCACTATTCTTTGTTTGTGCTCACTGCAATATCAATATTGCTGCTATTTAAAATTGTAAACTTCTAACTCAGAGACCAAACACAATTTCCAAACAAACCAAACCCATTTAAGAACATTAAAATCGCGAACTAAACCCATTTCAAGAAACCATTCACCTTTTCACATAACTAAAGCCATTTCAAAACATTAAAATTGCAACAATCAATAGTTTTTAGAAACAGATATTTACCTATTGATGCTCTCATTGATAATCTCCACCACTCCTCTCTTCCCTCCTTTCGTGGGTACTGTTGGCACTTCCAGCGAAAATGGAGCTTCATCGTCTAACCTCTCCCTCTGTTACGGTGACGATGGGTAGAAGTGAAACGAGAAAAAATTGATTCGAAAGAAATGAGAGGTTGCAGAAGAAGCTTTGGTGCGGTGCAGCCAATTTTGAAAGCAAAGAACGAAGAAGAAAATTATTTCTAATGGAACTGAATACTGAAATCGTATTAGGCAGAGGAGAGAAGAATAAGGAGGAAGATTTCGGGTTGATTGAGGCTAGAGGGCTAGGGAATTGTGAAATCATAGCAGGACTAGCTGAAAGTGGGAGGCGGTAGAGAAATGAATGTAAATTAGGAAGGAAGAGTGTTTACTTTACAAATCCCTAATCCATATTCCTAGGAACAGAGAAAATATTTAAAGGGAAATGAAAATGAAAACTAAACATTTATTGGAGGGAAATCAAAATGCAAAATAAAAATTACCTCTATTGCGACAAAAGGTTTCAAAATTTTTTCAAATATAGCAAATTATTATTATCACAAAAAAATTTTTTTGCTATTATAGTGACTTTTTAAAAAATAATGGTAATTTTTAACTAATAATTTCATCCTAATAAATATCTATTTATTGTGACAAAATAAAATTTATAATACAGTGTGAAATTTCTTAAATTGTTACCGTAATTTTAATTTCCATATAAAATCTAGACAAATTAATGAACAATTTAAAAAAATAAAATGTAAAAATAATAAAAAATAAAAAACCAAATTTACAATATATTTTTTAAGTTAACATTCGAAATAAAATTATGTGTACACCAATTAACAAGTATAAAATTTTTTGACTATAAATTAAGGGTTTTTTTTTTTGAAAAAAAAATATAAATTCAATCACTAAAATAAAATAATAAGCAAAACCGTCAAATTTAACAAAAAATTATAAAATATGGGTATTTAAAGATTTTAAGGCCATGAAATTAAAAATAATAGTAAAATAGTCATTTTTATTCTAAAAGTTTATTGAGAGTATACAACAGTTTTCTGATTGATTTTCGATAGCTCTAATTATCCATTGATGGTCTGGCAACAAACTTCGACATCCTCGACTTTCCAACGATACAAAAATTGAATTTCCATCTTATTTCTGACTGCTTTCTCTGTTGAGTAATTTTTCGGCCGACTTCCAGACAATATTTATTAGCTTTCTTTATTATGTCATTACGGTTTTCGATCTACTCCGTAATTAGTCGAAAAATTGAAGAACTTAATAAATTAAAGTTACCTTTATAAGTTTTCATAATATATTTCATCTTTTTTATGTCCATTTCTATAAATTGAGAAAACTTTGAGAAAACTTTGCAACTAAATATCTAACAAATAGATTTTTAGTGCCCTAGTACATGTAAAGGTTTCAATTTTTTATTATCAAATTATTTTAATAAAATTGATTTTTTTCATTATAGTTATTTTTTTCTAAATTTGTCTGAAAAAATTTTAAGATGCTCAATACACATTGCCACAGATTGATTTTATGACATTGCTTAAGGATAGACAAATACTTACCAACTGACTACACATTTGGGGTTGACGATACACTAATATTTGTCAAAGTTTTAATTTCACTTCAAAATTAAATTATGTCTAATTCACTCTAATTTCCTAATCCATACACATTTATAGTAAAAAAAAAAAAAATTAGTTGTGATACTCATTAATACAATCGAATTAGTCATCATATTTTATTTAGTATAGCATTGTGACTAATGATGTAGTTCTTGTTATGAAAATATACTACATAACTAATAATTTATATTTTCCATCATAAATGTTCATAGTGACTAATAACTTGTGACTAATAAATTTAATATTACTACAATTATATTAGTTATGTGGCATCTAATAAACTTACTATTGCTACAACTACATTAGTTATGTGACAGTAACGAATTATTACTTACAATATTAATCTCCCATGACTAATTTAGTTGTTGTAATTACGGGTATATTAAATGTGTAACTATTATATTTATTAGTTATGGTATTATTTTGTGGCTAAAATTAATAAACTTACTATTGTTACAACTACATTAGTTATGTGGCAGTAACGAATTATTACTTATAATATTAATCTCTCGTGACTAATTTAGTAGTTGTTGTTATGGTTATATTAAATATGTAACTATTATATTTATTAGTTATGGTATTATTTTGTGGCTAAAATTTATTATAGCAAATCACTAACATAGTGCCACGATATATATAAAATATAACAAAAATAAAATATTAGTTACACTTGTAACACGTTTGTGATTAAAGAATTGAAAATATCTACAATAGATTTTTAATTGTAACAGAATGTATATATTAGTCACGATATTTATTTTTGTATCTATGTGTCGTAACTATAAGCTTAGAATTTGCAAATTATGTCACTATTTGAAGACCTGTGCAAGTCTTCTGATATGTCCAAACTTCTTAATATTTTAAAATGACGTAGGATGTGAAATTTTTTTATTTTTTGCTTGTGATAAAAAAGTTCAATGGTCTATGATAAGTGCTAAATTTGCATATATTTTTATAGAGAATTATTATGTAATATTGCTTATAATTAATTAATAATTCACATTTGTAGCACTTATCATGTAAATGTTGATTTTTGTAGGTTTTAATGAAATTATTGCAAAAAGGTAACAAAAATGGGCA
>CATIWJ010041454.1:0-34106 GCA_949640765.1 Croton laevigatus | reverse complement strand
GCTCTACTTCTACTGGCATTGTAGAACATCATAAGATAAGGCAAGAGTTCATAATTACGGTAGCCCTTTTATTGATTACCTTGAACATTCATTTCGTTACTCATCATTTTACCGACTACCGCGGACTTTATACCCTCTTGCGGACTTTGTACCTTCAGGTGGACTTTGTACCCACCGAGTAGTCATTCTCAATTCACATTTCCATTTCCACATCACAATTCATCAATCATAAGTGGTACCACATACTAACCATATGAAGCGTCATATCCTTATCATAAGGATTCTGTCCTAGCCAAATAAAGCTTTAAATTATTAACCATTTCAATTTATTTATAAATGTATTCTGATTAATATTACGTAGTCATTCGTGGTATAAGGCATTTTAAGCAAATTATGCAAATTTTTACATAAAACAACCCCTAGATTCAAAAATTTGTAGAAAGTGATTAACATGTCCAAAAATTGTGAAATTTTAACTACAATTAGTTTGATATGTAAATAATCTTCCCTAAAAATTTCAAATTTTTCTGGGCTGGTTACATTGCCCAACATAGCCTTGAAATCGGACAGCTCCAGCTGTGTTTCCTACTAGTTGCAGTCTGGAAAACCCCCATTTCCTTAACCCATTTCAACTCATAAATTTCCAATGATATTTTTCCCAAAAACTAGACTTACTAAAGTAAAATATATCCGAAATTCGCTTGAAGATAATTTTTCTATATTTAATTAAAAATTTCGAAAGTTGATTGTTTTCTGCAGAGTTTACAGCTAAGAGCAGCCTGTACACCCTAGAGTATTTTGGCCATAACATTTAAACTACACATCCAAATCGAGTACTTCCAAATGCGTTGTAAAGCTAACAGATAAAGCTACAAAAAGTCCTTCTATCACTCTTTCAAATTCTTTTGTTATCAAATAAAAAAATTAAGTTAAAATTGGTTCACCAATACAACTACCTACTTCTAGTTATATCATTTTTTAGGAATTATTCTATCTTTCAATTCTCACATGCCTCACGTCTCTATTTTCACGTAGACCACGCAACACATTTCATATAATCACATATTTCAATATCACACAAGTCACACATATATATATCAATCTCAAATTGCACACAAATACTATACAATCCAACTTGAACCCAAGTTCAAGTATCAACACTTAGTTAAAGAATCAGTATACCGAACATAGAATAGGTACCAAATCTATGAGTTTCAGCTTCCTTTCTTGTTCTATTTCACCTCCCTTATTTGTTTCTTGCCTTCTTCTTCTTTGAATCCTTGATTTAAGCTTTCCTTGAAGATATCTTGATCAACTTAGAAGAAAAATCTAAGGTCTATTGAAGATGATCGACGAGGAAGGGGAAAAAGATGAGGGAAACGTGTAAAAGTTTTTCTTGAAACTTCTTGACTCTTCCCCCTTCTACCCGAATATTTATCCCATCTCTCTTTCCATTTTTTTTTTCAATAATAATAATAATAATAGCAACTAAATCACTCTAAGCCTAATAATTTGATGTTGGGCCTCGCCTAAATATTTGCCCTGCATTCATTAAGTTGTTACTCCTTTATTGCTAGCTCAACCAGATTTCTTAACTTAATTTCACGTTTATTAACTAACGATGATTTTTTTTTCTACTTACTCTCACGCGTCCATCGGTCAACGTCGGCGTACCAGATGATGACTCAGATCCCAAAGTCACCTACCCGGACCTTAGGATGTGACAATTTCGCTAGCTAAACCCTCATGTCCTTATAGTTTAAAAACAAATTTATAAGTCCTCGCAAATTTAAATCGTTAGCTCTCATCATTTTGTTCGGTTTAGACCAAAAATGCTTTTACTTAGGATTTAGGTGCATCTTCCCATAAGTTCAAGGACTACATGGAAATTTGAAGTTAGGGACAGCGCAGAAACGGATGTTATAGAATTGGGCCCTTAAGCCCATGTAACTCACATTCGAGCCCTATCCATGTAAGCCGGAGGAACAACGGCTACCATCTGTGTCTAGAAAATATTTGAATTTAAAAAGAGCCCGCTCTCTCCCATTTTAAGAGCGCCTTCTCTCTCTCGAACGTTGTATAGTCAGAGGGCAGCTACTCGAATCATAAACAAACACCAAACCTAAACAAAGCCAATTGGGAATCGGAGATGGCGACTCATATAGGGATGATGGATCCGGCATATTTCGTTGGCAGATCGGAGATCCTTTCCTGGATCAACTCCACCCTCCGACTCAGTCTCTCCAAAGTCGAAGAGGTTTTTACTTTTCCCTGTCTTCACGATTTCTTCCTTTCCCTTGTCTGTCTTAATTTCTACCGATTGCAGAGAATAATTCTCCTTAACATTGTTCCGATCTGTGAATTTTAGGCTTGCACCGGCGCCGTACACTGCCAGCTAATGGATGCGGCTCATCCAGGGATCGTGCCAATGCACAAGGTCAATTTCGATGCAAAAAGCGAGTATGAAATGATCCAGAACTACAAGGTTCTTCAAGATGTCTTCAATAAACTGAAGATTACTAAGGTTCGTGACCTTTTTGCATTTATAGGGCCTTGTTTACGATACGATTTTGTTGTTTGTTAATTTTTTATGGGATTTTTTTTTTTTTTGACTTCTGATTTGAAATTTTGGTGTGTGTTCTGTTTTTTTTTTGGGAATGTTTTCAGCACATTGAGGTGCAAAAGCTTATAAAAGGAAGACCTCTTGATAATCTGGAGTTCATGCAGTGGATGAAGCATTACTGCGATTCTGTTAATGGAGGTGTTGTTAAGTAAGTTTTCCTTAAAGAATTGTTAATTCTTTGTTCATTAGTAGAAATTGTTGTTGAACTTCAATTTTCTGCAGTAGTTTCTATTTAGCTCCTGATTTGAAGCCAGTAGTTGTCTTCCCCTTTCAAATTGAGTAATTTTGCTGTGTGCTCTTGATATAATTGATTATTCAATTCAATTGCAACCATTTATTCAATGTTTCGATTTAAGGAACTTGAAATGTTTTTGAATGCGCTACTACCCCTGACATTTCAAAATCCGTCTTTGAGGCATTCCAAATTAGTGTTTTTGTAATCTGCAACTCTCTTTCACACTATGGTAGAGTTCACTTCTGATTCTGTCAAGTATTTGCTGCGTAATGTGTATACATTACATGGAAGTTAATAGGTTTGGCTGATAAATTGATTATATCTGGTGACTAGTGATGCTAGAATTTTCATCTCTCTTGCTGATTTAATATACTTCTTTTCTTCTGTGGGTAGTTACAATCCATTAGAAAGGAGAGAGGGAAGCAAGGGAGGAAGAGAAGCAAACAGGAAATGCGCACCATCTCAGACTTCAGGCAAGAGTTCAACTGCTGCTCCTAAAGCACAGTCCTCCCACAATGCCAGGAGAGTTGATGTGTCCTCCGCGAATACAAATCAACCTGCAAAGAATTCAAAAGCTCCTCCTCCTCCTCCCCCTCCTAGTTCAGTGCCTCAATATGATGAACAGGTAAAAAAGTTTTGCAGAACTGGAATCTATTCTTCCCAGATGGCTTGTTGTAATCTCATTCTCTAATACATTATTTGATATGCAGATTACAGAACTGAAGCTATCGGTGGATAGTCTCGAAAAGGAGAGGGACTTCTACTTTGCTAAGTTGAGAGATATAGAGATTTTGTGCCAGAATCCTGTGATTGAAAACCTAACTGTACGCACTATTCAGACATATTTCGGGGAAAAATAAAAACATCTCGTAGATAGTTCAATTGACTCTGAAAAATTTGTTAATATGGTATTATTCAATGTTGTTCTGCAGGTTGTTGCTGCAATAAAAAACATTCTGTATGCAACAGAGGACAATGCATCGGTTGTTGCAGAAGCTCAAGCAATGTTAACAAAGGGAACAAATGCTCTAAGTCCCATAGTTGAGGTTTCATCGGAAGAGAAGACGAATTCAGACTCTCAAAAGCGGAAAAACATTGCCAACATTGATGTTGATACTACTGGTATATCAGCATTGTCGCCAAGGCAAAGACTTTCTGATGCTACTGATGTTCATTGCAGTGGGTCACCTCTTATGACTTACTGAAAATCTCTAGTTAGATCTATTTTTACCCAATATTTTCTCTGTTACACCTTTGATATTTCTGATGTTGCATATGTAACTCTACAAGGTTTTTGACAAGGTCGACATTGGTATATTTTTTGCAAGATGCTTTGTATGTTTCAATGAAAATTTTCAATTCTAATTCAGTGGTTAAATTATGAATTTGGCTTTTATTTAGATCTTTTAATATGGCAAACATTAGCCTAATCTTTTTGGATACACATACAATAATAGGGGTGACAAGTGTAGATGTTTACACAAGATGAGGGCCTTCATTTCAGGCTAGCTTAAGAAATGAATGGTTAATAATTACTCCCTTAAACGAGAAACATAAATTTTAGGTATGTATCTCATTTATATACTTCTAATATGTAAAGTCTCCATAATCCCCACTTCAATTGTAATCAAAACCAATAAACTTTTAACTCCCAACATGAATGCACAAATCAGAAAGGATACTAACGAACAAGGAGAAATGGAGAAAAGGGTTGAAACAGTTGATTATCGGTCATCGGCCGGACAGGGACAAGAGGTGAGGAATGTGGAGGTAGTTATTCAGCCCCATCCCAACCAGAATTTAAATACAAGTGGTGGTGTTTTGACTAAAGCTGCTAATTCTGTTGCATCCACCCTCCAATCTGCACAGAATATTATCTCCAAAAAATGAAAAAAAAAAGAAAGAAAGATTATTCCTTTTAATTAAGTATATAATTATTTGTTTGTGGGTTGATCAAATCAAACCCTCTTGTATAATATTATTTTTTTTGTCACTGGTTTTTTGTAATACACGAAAGGGAAGGAACAAAACACCTTTTCTTGGTTCTTGGATGATGATGTACATTATAATTCTGATTCTATTTGTAAGTTCTTTGGCTTTTGAGCCATAAAATTTAGAATCTTATCTTCTTGTACCTTTAATTTCCTATGAGTATTATTATCCTAATGAAATAAAATAGCAAGATGAAACTATTTGCTACAAAAATAATAACAAAGTTTTGGAAGATAACAACGCAAATTTGTCGTATCCAAATTGACTGAAATATAATCAAATTTTTTTTTTTTTAAATTCACAGTATGTAGTTTTATATAACGAATTCAGATAATTTGGCTAATTCAACTGATTTGTGCAAAAAATATTTTTGGCGGAATTTACTAAAAATTTTAAAATTTTGGCCGTATTATTATTTCACTTTTTTACATGAACCAAATTACCGAACCAAACCAAATCCGTACAACAGCTCAAAATTCTTGTCAATGAGAAATAGAATTGCTACTAGCCACTACTCCAAAAAAGCTAAACAGATATGATTCTCTCTATTTTTCTTCTGCTTCATCTTCACAAGTATCTTGTTCCATTTCATCTATATTCCATAAAATGTCTCTAGTTGCTTATATTATAAGCTGGATACAATCTAATTTTTTTTCTAGCACAAACCAAGAAAGAAAGAAAGAAAGAGTCTTAATTTGAATATTGAAGTAGGTCTAAGAAAATGGGTATGGCAATATCAAGACTATTGAAAATGCTATTTGCAAGGAAAGAAATGAGAATTCTGATGGTGGGTTTAGATGCTGCTGGTAAAACTACTATTCTTTATAAATTGAAGCTTGGAGAGGTTGTTACTACCATTCCTACTATTGGTATTCTCTTTTTCTTTTACTTGTTATTTAAATTCCAAATTAATCCTATAACATAATCATACAAGCACTGCGAACAAGAGTTAGTTAGCCCAGTAGTAAGCGCTTCCCTTACCGAGTCTCAATGTTTGGTTTCGATTTGCATTCTTCGTCCATGTAGTTGTGGTGCATCTTTGTCATAAAAAAAAATCATACAAGCACTTACTTAATTTTCATTTTTTTTTTTTAATGGTCAGGGTTCAATGTTGAAACTGTTGAATACAAAAATGTTAGCTTCACAGTGTGGGATGTTGGAGGACAGGACAAGGTACTTAATTGTAACTTTGATCTCTAAACTGAATTAAGTAACAAAATCAGTAAAATTATAAAATCAAATTTAATGTTTGAAGTGTATTTTTTTGGGAAGCGTAGATTCGACCATTATGGAGACATTACTTTCAGAACACACAAGGGCTTATATTTGTGGTGGATAGCAATGACAGGGAAAGGGTTACAGAAGCCAGAGATGAGCTTCATCGCATGCTCAGTGAGGTACTTCTTTTATATAATAAATTAGACTTATCAATATGCACTGAAATTAAAATTTGGTTATTTCCTAGAAAAAAAAAATTATTTTAGATATCAAATTATTTCTTTCTGACCAATACAGTATTTGTTAACATAAGATTTTAGTAACGGAAAATTACTAATTTTTTCCCGTAAATTTTAGTTAATATTACTAATTTTTTAAAAGGATCAATATTATTATTAGTCATCGTTTAAAATAATATAATTCTCTCAACCCCATTATTTGATTCCGTTCAACGATTTAGTCCATTTATCTAATTTTATGGTATATTTTGGTGTATTTTGTTAATAATATTACTATTTAGCCTTTGAGTTTTGACTAATAACACTATTTAGTCCTTGAGGTTTGGCTATTTTTCTCAATCTCGTCCATGAGATGGCTAATATTATTAAGAAATTGGAATATGACTATATAGTTGAATAGAGGCAAATAATAGAGATAAGAGAGTAGAGACAAGTGACTAAATAGTAATTTTTTAGATTTTATTAATTATTTGAAATTTATTTTTCAGGACGAACTAAGGGAGGCAACACTGCTAGTATTTGCAAACAAGCAAGATCTTCCAAATGCAATGAGTGTATCAGAAATCACAGATAAACTTGGTCTACACTCGTTGCGCCAGCGCCGTTGGTAAGTACGATTATTTTTGGAATCCAAAGATAATAATAATAATACTAAGCTTAAGTACAATTGATAATGGAAATTGGATTTGGATATATGATATTATAGGTACATTCAGTCTGCTTGTGCCACTTCTGGTGAAGGTCTCTACGAGGGTCTTGATTGGCTATCCAGCAATATTTCTAGCAAGGCAAATTTATTTCTTTCATACATGCATCTTTTTTTACAAAATTACTAGTATTATTCAATAAATAACCCTTTTTTTTTGTTTTGTTACAGGCATGATCATGATAAATAATTGAAGGAAAACGTTGGTTACTCAGTAAAAAATATTAATTTAGTATAATGTTTTTGAAACTAAAGCTTGTGTGACTGCTTTTATTATATTTAGAGAGGTTAACTATTGGAGGATCCATACAGCCGTCCCCAACTTGTTTGAGAATATTAATTCTATGCATATAGTAATAAATTAAGATGGATCAAAGCTTTCTCTTTATATATGAATATGTACTTGTGAAACAGAATTATTTGGTTTGGTTCATATAAATGCAAGGTATTTATTGTATGCTACCAAATATGATAAAAGCAAAATGCGACAATTTAAAAACTAATGACTGAGGTCTCATTGTTGGTCAGGCTCGAAAATGATGTTCCATTTTAACATCACAATTGTTGGTTTGGTAGGGGTGTTTGATTACACACCAGCTTTACAGGTCCAAATTATGGGGTGTTTAATTTGGTTTCTGGTTAGTAACTTACATGAGATGAGGTCATTCGTGACAACAATCATGGGATTAATGTATATAAGGTTCATAAATTTTGGGTTTTTTTTTTCCTTTGTTAAACAAAAAAAAAAAATTTAAATAAGATGCTGAATTCAAAAAAAAATATATCAATTCAATTGTTTGATAAAGTTAAGAACATATATTATTATTATATGTTTGAAACGGGATATTATTATGACTAATTTGATAGAAACAAGTGAATTTTAAAATATTAATACTAATTCATTCATTCTAACATGGGATAATATAAGTCTACAACTAGAAATTTTGTAAAATTTTATAGTTAGTTTATAATAAATTTAAAATGCTAATTGATTACATGTGTTCATCATCTTCATTACATCATCATCATCACAAGATAATGTAAACTCTTGCTAAAATATAACTAATTGTTATTTTTGCTCGAGTTAATAACGTAGTTGGTCCAAATAGTTAGTAGTTTGAATTTGCTTTAAGTATGTTTCGTCTCAAATACTAGATACTGATCCAGATACAGAAATGGACTTTCAAAATATGATTTTTCAAGCTGAACTAATAATTTTAAACCTCATCTTAAGAAAATTTATTAAACCTTTTTCACATTGTTTTAATGTTTTTCCTTATAAGTTTTAGTAATTAGGTGTTATTATTCTATACAAGTTTGTAATAAGCTCAACTAACAATTTTAATCATATTCTTAACAAATTCTTACATGGTTTTTCCTTTGTAAGCAACTTTTAATTTTGAAATGTCTCTTAATTCATTCAATTAGCAAGTGAAACCAACCTATAAACAAATGAAGCATTTCTAGAGATATCCAATTCCATTTCCATAACTTGATGAGATCTCTCAAAAATAAAAAGACATTTTTGACATTAAAAACACAAAACAAAGCAAAATAAGAGAAGAGCATCTTCCCTAAAAAGCACCTAAAGCATCTTCTCTTGATATTACTATATAGTAATGGGGAAAAAAAATAATAATAGACAAAACTCATATATATACATATATATATATATATATATATATATATATATATATTCTGCAAAAGATTTCTGATTGAGCACCAAATAAAAAACAACAAAGTACTTCTCTTTTGACAATTTCTCCATGAATATGTCAAACACAAGCTTTTCTGTAGCTATTATTTTACAGTTCACTTCTTCCTCATGTGTCCTTTGTTTACCCGTATTCTTTTATCCATATTCATATTTTAACCTCTTCTGCATTCATTTTACAAATTATTATTATTTTTTCGTTCATTATATTTATTTATATTTTAAAATCACTTAAGGGTTTAATGGCAACTCCATTATTTTTCCCCACTATTTGGGTGTGTTTGATGAAATTAGTTTAGCTGTTTGAATAACTTTTAGTTGTTTGAATAAACTTTAATTGTTTTTAATAGCTACTTAACAAATGCTAAAAATGTTAGCTTTTGATAAAATGCTATCTCAAAAGCTATTTTACCAAAAAAAACCTTAAAAAAATTGTTGCCGAACGCAGCCTTTCATAAAAACAGAGGGGATGATACAATTATTTTCGTCAAATATGAAGATGATATTATGATTATGATGATCATTATAATAGTCGTCGGCTTTTGACACATTAATTTATTGTTATTATATCTGTCTCCATTTTTCAAAATATAGATATATATTTTCCGTTTCCATGAATGTATGATATTAAAGCAAGTGAAGACAACAGAGAGGATACATTTTCTTACACTGATATACATATGCTGCTCCAAATCTTTGGCTGTAGAATCTTTGAAAGAAAATATTTTTGCTCAGTTGATGTTAAAAGATGAATTCTCCAGTAAACAAAACATGCCCCAGTAAGTATTGTAGAAGCCTGCGCTTGCACACCACACCACACAGTGCATTTATAATTTGCATGATGTTGCAGAAAACTAATTATTGTTATTATTATTATTATTATTAATTATACAAATTATTTCTGGGTTTTGAAATCCAAGTCACGAGGCTCATAATGCTACATTTCTATTCTATTATTGGGTCTTAAATGCAAATCCTTTCTTTGGGTTTAAACTATGTTTTTCACAAGAAAAATGATCATTTTTGTAATGCTTTATTGTTCTAGCTGGAATGCTTCTTTTCCTAAACATTGCAAATCACTTGTAGTTTTATGATAGCCTGCTCTATTTTACAGAGGGTACCACTTTCCACGATGGTTTTCAGAAAAAAGAGTAAACTTTTTGTATAACACTAGTTAAACTTATAAAAACTAATTTGAAAACAGAACTATGTCATCGAATTTTATAAATACTACCTAAAAAACTGTCGCCAGACACAGATTTAAAGGTACGAAGTTTTGAATTCTTAATACGATTGGTTGCATTGTGTTAATTTTTTTATGGGATAGGAGTATTATTTATTAACTTGTGAAGGAAATTTGGGGATGCATATATAAGAAAATCTGAGGTTTCAATCCAGTAAGGAGTGACAATGTAATGTAATGAAGTAGTAGTTTCTATAAAAGCTACCGATACCAACATTTTATACTTGAATTTACAACAATTGAATACTAGCAAATAATTGGGAGAAAACAAATAAATGCTAAAAAAACCATTAAAAATGAAGGTTAGTATCACATGATTCTAGAATTATTACAGTATGGGGCCAATGGTGCATTGATGAGCTTTCTTTCCACTGCATTCTCTCACGAATTATGTGGCCAAGAAATTATTATGCTCTGTTAATGGCCAAACTATTTTACTATACCAAAGTTATAAAGCTAAAAAGCAAACATCTCTGGACCACTGTAAGTAACAACTCCTTCACAATGCACTCAATCTCTCTACTTTCAACTTTCAAATTCACCACTCCTCCCCTTCATCTGATCTGTTCTTTTCAGCTTCAACTTCACAGCATAATACTCCATAAAACCTATTTTCACTCCTTACCTTCTTATTCCATTACCTATTTTCCAAGATTCACTTTTTCGTGCAAGCAAATATTGCTAGCAATCCTGAAAAATTTTAAAAGCTTACACATTTCTATTATTTGGGTGGTTCACGAACGAGCAGTTCGAGAAATAAAAATCCACCCATGAATCAATACTTGCTTGCTCTCCTTTTTTCCTAATTTTCCTACAGCAAGCAATGCAGTTGTCCCATGAACTTTCACTTTCGACTAATGACGACATTATAGATAAAGAATGATAAAAGTAATATCTAAATGTATAATAAGCTCAATGACACATTAAATAGTGAATTAATTAGTAATGTACATGATTTGGTAGAATTTCCCCTGAAGAAAAAATCAGAGCAAAGTCTTCATCGCCAGACGACTAGTGCTGCTAATAAAAAATGGGGGACCAAAGACAATTCCTACATAATAAGTTTCATTCTCAGTATTTCAAACAATTCTTGGAGGGTTCTCTATAATTGATAATAACGAAAATCAGACAGATTATTACCTAAACATTAGTATATAAGTGAAGTTTTGTTGGCTAAACACAAATAATAAGAGAGGAAGGAAGGAAAAAGTCTTCTAAGGCAGAAAACTTAGTCTACATACGGAAATTTTGGTGGTTGGTTAGTTAAGACTTTTGCCTTTGGTTTGACCCTGGAGAAAAGACCTGCCTAACACTATTATTTTTCACCATTTTTGTTTTAGATATTGCAAATTTTGAACTTCCATTTACTGTATATCTTTGCTTGTTACTTCCTATACAGATTAGTCAAGAACTCCTTTGTATTTATAATTTCCTATTCTTTGTCCAAAATCTATTCTTAAGTAAAAGCCCTGTTCTTTCTATGAAGGCCATAAGGACTTCAAATGTTCTAATTCTATCTATATGGCTGATGAAATATGCAAATGACCGACACCAACAAAATATATAAAGAAGAGAAATCATCTCAGGTTAAACCTTATAGTGAACCATGTTATACAAGGAGAATGATAACATAAATGTGCAAGAAGAAAATTCAATCATTTACGCAATCCGGTGAAAAACATCACCAATCTCCTCATTTCATTCTCAAACAAAGATGTCTCATAGAGAATTTCTCATTTTCATCTGAGAATGAGTAAGTTTCAAATATCCGGCCAGAAATGTATTGGTAATGAATGAAATATAAAAGGATTGCGCCAAAATAACAGAATCAAGTGATTAATGCGCAAATAGATGACATGTTTTATAGTAGACAACAAAAGTAATAACTAATGAGGACTGCTAAGCACATCCACAAACATACGATTCAGTGAGGGCAACCGCATCTGCTGATCCTGGACTCTACTCCTTTTGAACCTAGGCACTACTGATGGTGAGACCATCGTTGTTGATGACACAGCCCACGAATCATTTGAGCTATCACAGCTGAAATATCCATCAATGACACCGCTTGGACTGCTGGGCATCCTCGAATGTTTGCGTTTACAGCTTGAATTTTGGCTTCCAGATAGCTCCAGAATAAGCTTGTAACAGTCATTCACTTTGTCCTGTTGCAATGTATTAAACAAAATTCAGCACAGGATAAAGGGATGCATTTTGTATACAAGTATATCCAACACAAGATTGAAACAGAGGAATCAAGTTTACAAGTGACAGACCTCGCTAATTTTGATCACAGCCAGAAGCTGATTCTGGTATTCCAGTTGATTACATGGATCAACCTCCTTAGCAACGTGCAGCATAACTGCAGTAGCTAGTGTAGAAGGAAGATACCTCGTGAATCTTGAATCTGAAATCAGAATCCATATTGGAAAACCAAGTTAGGGATGCATACAAATTGGATAGTTTGACAAAGATTCATGATTTTTGCATTCAATGTTTACTTCTACAAGTAAATTCATATGCTGGAAGTAAAAAAGATATCACCTAAGTTATTGAATTGCTTACCAGTAATGACAGAGAGAAGTAAACGCTCGCATCTCATCAAGAATTCCCAATGTAAGTGGTTCCTTAGACCAAGCCTTCTTATAATATGATCAAAGAAAGAAATTGGAGTCACAGGATTCATCCTCCATTGAAGAGTAGAGAGCACAAGAAGCTCCATTCTCTTTATAGTCTTAGCTTCAAAAGCATACTTTGCCTCTTCTACCTAAAACCCACAAACACAGATACAAAAGGAAATGAAAAATCAAATAAAATATACTCAACTAAGGCACGTTAACAAACACCAAGATTGCAAAATTATTGGTACATACTTGCAAGTCAAGAAGAAGAGGAACTTGGGGTTCCTCCACTTTAGCAGCCAGGGACAAACAAGCAACAGCAGCAAGCTGACCCATCCAAGGCTTATCTGCTGGAAACTTTAAACTTGAAATAAACCTATCAAAGTAATTGGCAGCAAGAACACTGGTCAAAGCAGCGAACCCATAATGTGCCTTCACCCTCAAAATCCAGTCAATAGCCTCTTTACGAGCAACCATTGAAGGCCCATCAGAATAATCAAAATGGGTAAGTTTTTCTTTAGAGATTAAAGTAAGTAATTCATTATCTTCCCAAAACAAGTCTTGTTCAAGCAAAATACATGAAAAAGGCGACTCCTTTATCACAATCTGGTCACAAACATAATCTTCTTCCTCTTCACAAATGCCTATCTCTTCACAATACAATCCATCAAGAGCCAATGCTGGACTTGCAAGCTGACGATTCTCTTCTTCGTGCAAAGCCATCTTCTTCAAAGAAGAAGAGATCCAATCCTCTTCTCATTCTACCATCAAAAACATAAAATTACATACTCCTTACACACATTTACAATTACAATTACCAAACACAAAACAAACCCTTCCTTTCTTTTGTTTCTCTCTCTAGACTCTACTGGTACCAGAGATAGAGAGCAGAACAGATACAAATGGAGTAAGCAAGTGAAGAGTTTTTATCTGAGAAGGTCTTCACGCCTGTCCTTTTTTCTCTCTTTTCTTTTCTTTTCTTTTCTTTTTCTTTTTTTTTCCCGGAATTCTTTCTTCTTTTTATTTTTCTCTTTTACTTTGCTGCTGCTTCTAATATTAATTTTTTTTTTTCCTCCCCGATATTATTTTTATTTATTATTATTAATACTCCAAGCGATCGTTTGGCGCGATAGAAATTACACAGCACAGAAAAGGCACAGTCATCGAGAGCTTTTTCCCGAGAAAATGAAATCTCTCTGTATAATATATATTGGAGCACAGCCAACATTTGAATAATAATAAAACAATTAATTCTCTCTTTTTCTTATTAAAAGTCGATACGTATCAGACAAATGCGTATAATTTTTTTTTTCAGATAAAAGCTACGTATTTTCAATCTATCCTCTAACTTGCGCGTGAGTTTGTTTTACACGCGCTCTACGAAAATGTACTTTTCTGTCTTTTATTACTAGCACGGACTTCACATGGAGTTTACATAAAAAGATTTTAATTTAATACCTTTTTTTTTTTATTTTCAAGTTACATTAATTCAAATCTTTCATTGTTTAAATTAAAAATAAAAAATGAGCTTTTGCACTTAAAACAGGAATTATGTAAGTGCACGCGCCAGAAGGTGTTGTGGTGTTTTGAAAATTATAGAAAAACTTGACCAATGGGATTTGAAAATCTTTTGGTTACCAATAAAAAGGATGCAATTGTCAACAAGTTTTGAAGAGATGATGACGTTAACTCAACTCTGCCCCAAATTTAATTTATTAACCAAGATTTTGTTACTTAAATGAAAATAAGTTTAAAATTGCATTATTCATTACATTATGTTTGATTTATTTGTGTTATCAAATAGCAATGAAGTTCAAGAATGCAGTCTAGTGGTAAGATATTTTTTTTCTAGAACTGAGGTCTCGGATTTGACGCTTATTCCAATCACTTTTCTCAATCAAATGATTAATTTATCATTATATTAAAACATCATCTTATTTTCCAATGATTTTTCAGTTAATTTTCTAATTAATCTTATTAAACTTATAAATTATTGTTTATTCTATAAATATTTATAGTTTATTTTCACTCGTAAGTCCAAAATTCAGTTTTAATAACTTTTCCATCAAAATAATACTTTACAATTTTGACAATGAATTTGAGGTTTACAATAGAAAAATATAAATCCTTATAGACTAAACTATAAAATTAATAGGTTTAGTAAGATTAATTGGATAATTAGCTAGAAACCAATTGAAAAAAATAGGTTGTTGTTTTAATAGAAGAATGTATTAGTCTAATAATTCAAAATATAAAAAGTCTATTTTTAAAATATGAGGGACAAAACAATATTTTGGCAAAACATGAGGAATGATTTTGTAATTTTCTATTTTTAAAATGATCAAATAGGTCTTTTACAAATATTTTAGATTACATGGTGAGGTTGGACCAACTGCAAAGATTACTTCAATATGAAAGCTATAAATAAAATTGATAAATTTTAAAAATGGTATTTTTGATATTATATTTAATTTAACCTTGAAAGAAGAGTTCAGAAACAACAGTGTTATTATATTTAATTATTCTGCATTTTCTTTCCTTATTACTAACAGTAACACAAACAAACAAACAAACAAACCTAAATTAATCTCTCTGTCCAACAGAATATAGCAACAGCCTTTTTTATATTTTTCTGATTCCAAGTTGTCTGAGACTTAATGTGAGAATTTTTTTATTCTTTAAACTTGCTCCTGTTCTTAAAACATTAAAAAAAGGAAAAAAGCATATTTTTTAAGTTAAAAATTATTAACACCTTTTAAGAAATATTTACTCTGATTTTTTAAAAAAGAATGAATTACGATTTTTAAATGAATTCCTAACAAAATTTATTTGAAGATCAATTTAACGTATTTGAAGTTAGTAAGTTAAAATTCAAATCCAAATTTTTTTTTATTTTCTAAACACTTCAAATGGACGAATTTTTATAAAATTTATTTATTTCAAAAAGTTCTTTTAAAAATAATTCTCCATTGACAAATAGTCTTATTGAACTTAATTAAATAAGGATTAAAAATGTTATTATTGGTATAATGAAAACAATTAAAACCATAAAACCTGCTACTCAAGTGCATAGGCCATAATATTCAACGTCTCACATGAGCGATCTGCTCCTCACATGTTTGAGCCAAAATTATTAACTCGAATGAGCGGCTTTTATCCTTATCTGCTTGGACTAGGTAGTGGTTCGCCTCACATAAGTGAACTGCTCCTTTTGTGTCTATGTATGATCAATTCAACGCTTCACATGAGTGACTTGCTCTTATGTACTTGGACCAAAATTATTGCCTCCAATGAGCGACTTTGATCCTTTCTAAGCTAGATGGTAGTTCGCCTCATATAAGCAACCTGCTTCTTATATATTTGGGTATGATCAACTTAACGCCTCACATGAGCAACCTGCTCCTCATGTGCTTGGTCCAAAATTATTGCCTCAGATGAGTAACTTTCATCCTCATCTGCTTGAGTCAAATGGTGATCTGCCTCGCATAAGCGACATGCTCCTTATGTGTTTGGACATAATCAATTCAACACCTTACATGAACAACATGCTCCTTATATGCATAGGCCACGAGAATAATGACCTACTATTCTGGGGCCGAAGCCGCTCCCTAATGGCACATACAACTAACTAATTTAACTATAAGCCTAATTCAGTATATTCATAATTTATTCTTTAATTTTGCCTATGAGTAAATTCAATTTGATTAAAATTTTCTAAGTATAAAGATACATATGTTATTAAAAGTCTGGAAGTATGATTAGCCTTGACAATGGCCTGATGTTGGCCTTATATAGGCAGTGAAGCCCTTAAGGTGACCTCTCTACTTTCTTCTTCGTTATATTAGGAGTTGGGTCTTCCTCTTCTTCTGTTATTGACCCTTGCAGAGTGGCAGGAAGAGCTTAAGATGTGGAGGCCTCCTTAAGGCGACCTCGATTCATGTTGCTTGATGGTTGATGATCTCAACTTCAATTCTTGTTGCCTAATGGTTGATGATCTCGACCTCAGCAGTTTCTTCCTCTTGAGGAAGAGCGGCTGGATATAATGGAACCCCTTTTTTGTGGGCATCTCCGCTGACGACACATTCACAGCCGTATCTAACCATGGAAGGGAGTTTATAGGAATAAACTCCTTATAAGGTCATTTCTTTCCCCTTGATTTTTCTTTTTGTACAACCTCTTTTTGAGGTTGCTTTTGTCATTGGGACCTCTTTTATGTCCTCAATTGTTCTAAGTTGCAAGGTATAGAGGTTATTGTTGTTTTTATTTTTCCATCTTAGGGCTTTATATGCTCAAGGGGTAGGATTTGAGGAAGTTGGCTGCTTGCCTCAAGACATCGTGATCCATGACTGTAAAAAGTAAGACAATATAAGTTAGTATACAGTTACTAAAAATGGATTCCTTATGAGGTTAAAGCCTATGTGTGTGTTTACTGTCCATGAGAGGTTGCCTTTCGGCACCCTCATGATACTTGTAGAACTCATGGTAAACCATTTTAAGGACTAGCCCATTTGCTCCCCAACTCTTAAGAGATTTTAGCTTAACCTTTTCTTGGCAGTCAATGTACGCACATTGTTGCTCCACGAGGTTGGATAGGTAAACTCCCCTACATTGTTCATATTCATTATCACTAGGTCGCTTTTATTGGCACTAGGGATATACCCCTTATCCTGTTGGAGGATCTTGTAGCCTAAATGGGCTTGTAAGTAATAGCACATCGTGCTATCCATGTTTAGCATAAACATTTCTCTTAGCATTTTAAAGGTTAGGGTGAAGCCTTCTACATAGGCTAGGGTATGGAGGCAGTATATGGTCCTAAACGACCTAAGCTTAGTTAGATGAGTGCTATATTGCAATACCTAAGTAGATCTTCGATGAAGGGTAGTAGGGGGAACCTTACCCCGTGTTTTAGATGTTCACAAATAAGGAGGAGAGATCGCTTTCTCGCCCATGACTTTAGGGTTGTGGATTCCAGGATGGGGATAGTAATCTCCTATGGTTTTGGAAATTTGAATTGCCTAATATTTCATTAATATTTGGAAAGGTTGGTCCTCACCATATGAGGGTTCATCTCTTAGTAGAGGTGGCTTGTGTGAGGTAGAAGGTTATGAGGTCGCTATCTGGCGACTTAGAGTGTTAAGCCCGAATTAGTCTCCCTCCTTTAACAAGTTGCTATTGGATGATTGCCTAGCTTGTGCTAAGGCCAACGACCTCTCACGGGAGTAGTGGTTGCTATCACCCAACTTATCACTACCCAGCCTGGAATCTAAGAAATTTGAGAAAGACATTGACAAAAATAAATTGAAGATATAAGGTAGAGAAAGGTACCTAGTAGAAATAGAGGTCGCTAGACTTTTTGTTGGGATAAGGAGATTGAGGTTGCTCGAGGAAATTTTTCAGACAATAGGGATGAAATGAAGAGATGAGCGATCTATTTATACAAAGAACGGGGCGTGGGATTCTAAGTGTAATTAAAATCCTCAATTACCATTGTGTCCCTGGTGACCTACCTAACATGTGGGGTAGCGAGATAATTGGCCAAGGGTACAAAAGAGTCATCTGGATAGAAGGTTTTGGAATTAGGGCGAGCGGCATTCCCACCAATTTTTTCAACTCTTGAAGAGTGAGAAGTCACGATTTGGAATGCTTGCAGGTACCTTTGGCTAGTTTGGAAGATGACCAAGACATGGAATGACTTGGACTGAGGAGGGGCATCTGTAAGTCTCCTTTAGGTTTAAGATCCCCTCAAAGGGTGAGGTGTCTGTGCTTAAGGTAGTAGAAGGTCACTCTTACCCGGGCTGAGGGAAAGGTCGCCTTTTCCTGGAACAAGGGAGAGCTTGTCTTTGCCAAGGCCAGAGAGGAGGTCGCTCTTACCTGGACAAGGGGGGAGGTCGCCCTCTTGACCTCGACCTCATCTCCAAGCTGAAGTGCTGGACCCACATCCAGATGACCTTGGGCTCTGAAATTCTAAAGGCCCCTTGAAGTTCTATTGCAGGGCCGACCTTAGGTATAGGAAGGTAAGGCCTATGCCTAGGGCCCCAAACACAATTACAATTACAATTTTATGTTAGCCTAAAGCCCCTAATTACAATTACAATTTTAAGTTAGCTTAGGGCCCCCAATTACAATTACAATTTTATGTTAGTTTAGGGCCTCAAAATTTGTAAAGCCGGCCCTATTCTATTGGACTCGAGAAAGTCAGGATTCATTGCTTTGGACACCTCATATAAAACTTTCATTTGATACCAGTCAGACTTAATCACACTTGAGACTTTCAATGTTTAAAACATATATTTAAAATTAAATTTGTATAAATTTTCCGAAATTCAACATTGTACTCAAAGAAATTGTAATTTCATATGTAAAGTTATTATAATTTGTTTATAGTATTAAAATTCACTACCAAATAGTACAAGCATTACTAATGTTACCTTCGGCCTTCAGGATTACTAGAGTCTTATATCGCTCTTGAGTTAGGTTGGTTTATCTGGCAGGTTGGAGATCATCGCCAGTTGTGGCTTGTAAAGGTTAAAGATAGAGACTAATTTGATTGTAACGGTCATTAGTCGTGGTTTACCTCATTGTAATAATAGTAAGTCATCGTATTAATTATGATATCCACGTTTTTTAAAATAAAATTAATATTTTATCTATATTATAATAAAATAGTGAATAATTTAAAATGATGTATGTTTTATTTTATTTGAATCACTTTAATTATTAACTAACGATAAAAATGAAAAAAATGCTAAATGGTACTGATATTTTTGGATGTCTGAGTGAAGGGAGAATTTTTCAATATAATTACTGTATTTTATAAGTATTTATTTTGAAAGATAGATCGATTTCATGAATAAGCAAATATTATTACAACAAAAAGTTGTACAACTCAGCAACAAAAGACAAAGCACAAAAATTAAAATATTAAAAACAAAAAAGCACAAAATTCAAATTAAAATATTATAAATAAACTATAATAATAAATAGTACAATAAATTTATTTCCGATTCATCTAAAAACATATACTACCTCTGTGTTTTTCATTTCTTTACATTTGCTTTTCACCAATACCAATAAAATTAACTTTTCACTAATACCAAAATAAAAATAATAATAAACAATTACTAACCTTCTTAAAAACTTACTTTTTCATCATATCAATAAAAAAATAATAATAAACAATTACAAAACTTACCATAAATGGAAACGTAAAGAAATGAAAAACATACCAAAAAATGGAAACGTAAAGAACCTGAAAACACGGAGGTAGTATGAAATAAACAAAATTTAGATGGCACATCATAAACACAAAATACAATCTTAATTAATTTTTTATTTTGAACTTTCGAAATTTAATATTTTCATTATATTTTGAGTTAAATAAAAATATTCAATATTTATAAAAAAAAAAAAACTTAAAAATAGAAAAAATAAATTGAATAAATGAAAGGTCACGAGAAAAATAGAAAAGAAGAAATAGGGAGAGTGAGTCCAAGAAGAAGAGAAGGGACAGCTCATAAGAGAAGAGGAAATGAAATTAAATTTTCACACGAAACAAGAAACAACAAACACAGCACCTTCTTCTCTTCTCTTCCCAATTACTAATTGTCTGTCACTAACATACATACGCCGTACTCTGTCTTTCTTCTATTGCTTCTTTCTTTATTCATTCCATTTCTTATTTATTGTTTCTTCACTTTTTTTTTTATCATTTTACTTCTATATTTATCATTATTAAGAGAAAAACAAATTATTTAGTTATTGGATCTTGTATAATATTAGTATCTAGTTTTTGAATTTTGTAAATATAATTTTTTAGTTCATGCATTTTGTATCTATACAGTTAAAACATTCCGTTTGATTATAAACATATTCTATTATTTATTACTTATTTTGTCCAAAATTTAAAGAATATTCTATATAAAATAACGTTTTTACTAACAAAATGCATGGACTAAATAATTATATTTACAAAATACATGGATAAAATACTAATATTATAAAAAAAACTCAGGTACTTACTAAATAATTTTTTTCCTTTTATTATTTGATCATCCATCCATTGATTTATATATATATAGTGGAATTTTTTTTTTATTTCTAATTATTTTTATAATTCTTTTATATATATCAAAATAACTAAAGACATGTAATGCAATGAGGAGTGAAGAAGATGATTTGAGCTCTTTTGATACTACTCTAGCAGTAGGGTGTAAAAAGAAATAACAATCTATGAACCAAACCAATTTTTCGGTTAAACAGTTAGTTTGGTCCGGTTCGGTTCAAGGTTTGTAAAATCTGTGAACCAAAAAAGTCAATTCGATTTTCAGTTTGGAGGGTTTATAAACTGAATGAATCCAAAACTCTATCGTTTTATACTCCAACAATTCCTAATATATAAGCACAATCCAAAAATCTAAAGCTTTAACTTTCCCTATTCTGGTTCAACGCTACTTTCCTCTTTTTTGCTCTTGTCCTCCCCTTCCTAAACTTCAAATCAAAACATAAACGAAACTCAACTTAAGGAAGCTGACAGTAAAGTTTGACCCATTAAAAAATATGCACTTTGGCTCAAATTGGCAAGTCAAACACCGTTAAAGCCAACAAGACGATATCCGTAAATGGCTACAGACATTTGAAGATCGTTTCAAAAGGCCCCGTTAGTGCCAAAAAAAAAAAAGTCTAAAATACTCCTAGATAAAACAACTTTCGTAGAGACAATGAAGTCATTTCAAATCTTAGAGGGTTACTAAACTATTGCAAGGTAATCGAAAAGTCAGAAAGTAGCTAAACCGGTTGAGAGAAAGATAATTCTTTTTCAAATTTGAATTCTATGGGTTGTCATGAATAAGCAAGAGTTTTGCTGCCAAAGTTCACTGGAACTAAAATGAGACATAAAATTACTAGACTACGAGAGGTTTTCTGTTGGACCACTAAGCCTTTAATCAAGCTTGTGCTGTCAAAGAAACAAGCATTTTGGCCCAAATTGGCAAGTCAGAGACCGTTACAACTTACAACCAACAAAGTGATATCCAGAAACTAGTACAAATAGGTCATCCTATGAACACTAAGAGGGCGTTTGGTACAGGGTAATCAAGAAAGGAAGATCCAATTCCTTTCTGATGTGGGATTCTTTCAAAAGGGAATAAAATGAGCTGATTCCTTTACTTGTTATTTGTTGGGCCAATTTATTCATTTCATTTCCCCTATTTACTTTATGGCTTTCTCCTAAAGTCTTCTACATTGATTCCTCACACCCTAAGGGTTTTTCATTCCTATTTCCCTCTTTATTCCAATACCTTTTTTTAATTTTTTTTTCTTTTTTTTTCTCTTTTCGTTTCACTTTTTTTTAACTTCTTTTTTTATTTATTTTCTTTTTTTGTTGGTTTTTTATTATTTTCTCTTTTTTTACATTTTATTTTTTCTTTCTTCTTCTTTAATTTTTTTCTTTTACCTTTTTTTATTTTTTCTATAATAACATATAATGTAAAATAAAAAAAATAGATATATGCTTTTTATAATGCAAAATAAAATATAATAGTATGAAGAAATGAATGTCTCTATAAGAATAATATAATCTATAGCACAAACTTTTGTACCCAAAATAAAATATATAATGCAATACAACATATAATATGTGCTTCATGTCAATTTTTTTTAAAAAAAAATATAAAAGTTATAGATTCTAAATATATGTTATTAACAATACATGTACTTCATGTCAAAAACAAAATTCAAAAAAAATTTCTAATTCCTTGCTTTAAATCAAACAGTTATAAAGAGAATCAAGTTACAAAGGAAATCGAGGGGTAAATCATTCTATTTATGGAGCAAACCAAACAACTAAGGGTATTCAGGGTGATTCCATTTTTTTTCCCTTATTTTCCTTTCTTGATTCCATTCTGTTTTTCCTACGCAAACTAAACACCCCCTAATATTTGAATAGAATGCCAATTGGCATACCATAAGGATTATATAAGAGAAAGGGCTCCCATGTTGTTATCAAAGTATTATTGAAATATAAAATTTGAATACTACAATATAAATAAATATGTATAATAAATAAAATTTTTTAAGGTCAAAATGGCTTTAAAACTCTAATGTATGGTAGTACAACCATGAGGTTAAATAGGATGAAATTAACAAAATTGACAATTGTCCTTTTGTGGTTACACATTAAAACATCATTATTGTCATCATCTTAGGACAATTTTTTCCCTCTAATATTATCATCAATTTTCAAAAGGACATGCACATATGCATCTTCCTTGTTGCGGTCAACAATTAATATTTGACAATGACAATGTAATTATTGTCATTAGAAATGTAATTTAATTTTTTTTAAATTATATTCAATAATATTGAGATACATAAGCTCAAGGTTATATGATCCAAAACAATTTGTGAACGGAGATGAGGTTGGCCCAAGCGGTTAACGCTCTATCATTTAGTGTCAATGCGCCTGGTTCAAATCCTCATATGCTCCTCTCTCCGTTCCCTCTCCCCACTTTTTTTAAAAAAAATTGTTTATTTAATACGTGATTTATTTTAGTTTTATTATTCAAAATGTCATTTATAATAAATTGTTTATTTAATATTTTTATTTGTATATATGAATAACCACTATAAATTTTTAAATAAATAAATTATATATATCATTTCTAGCATTTATACAATTTTTTATTTTAATCTTAATACTCGCTCTATAAATAATAAGTTTTTAAGTAATTTTTGTGGATTGCAAAAAATATATGATATATATATTGAATTTATATAAATTGCTGATATGACAAAATTTTTATTACAATATTCTTTTTAGAATATTATAAATCAAAAATATTTGTACTATCAATTTGATGTTTTTCACTAAAATAATTTTTTTAAAGTAACATATTTTAATAGTAACAAAATTTTATTTATTATAAACTATTAACAATTATTAAAAAATAAGATTAAAATTATTGTTTTAATAGAAAAATATTAATAAAATGGTTGAATGACAGATTAAAATTTATACATTATTAATGGATGGAAATTTATTATTAATATTAATTAACATTAATAATAATTATAATGAAAGAACATAAAAAAATTTCATATCATACTACTTTTGGATGTATTTTATTGTGTCATATCGTACTACTTTTCTTAGCTTTCATATATTTAGATACATGTACAATAAAAATAATGTAATTATATTATTATTATTATTGTTATAGTCTACTTTTAATGTTTAAATTTAACTAATAGCACATAAGTTTAGAAATTAGGAAAATAGTAATTTTGGTCAATGTTTTTTGTGTTTTTACATTTTAAGTCTTTTGATATAAAATATTTTTTATTTTAACTTAGAAGTAAGAAAACAGAAGAATACATTACCTGGAAGTTGTTATCGTTGACCACCGTGAGCTTCTACCAGAAGCGTCACCACTGTCACCTTGCACACCAAATGGAAGAGTTTGAGCTAGTGAGTCTCCAGACACCACTATCGTCACCAACAGCTAATCAGGCTGCTAGGTATTGCAGTTCAAAAACCTTTGCTGGTTGAATCTTTGATTGCCAAATTTGATGACTTTCGGCCATTTTCTAGATAAAACAAGGTATTGTTGAACTCTTCTCTCTAAGAGCTTCAATTTGGTGTAGTTGTTTGCCTTGATTGTTGCCTTTTTTTAGTGGCTAATGAGAGAGAAATCAAACTTTTCTTACATTTTCTACTATAGTACAATGTAGTTGGAAAAAGTAAGACCGTATTTTAAATCTACAAATCAAGAGCATAAAGTTGGTGAGTTTCTGCTACCGTTGAAATTTTTCTAGTGATCGGCAACAACTTTTTCATCCAAATTGGTCAATTTCGATTGGATTCTAAGGCCTAAGGTAAAAGACAATGTCATATTATAAATTGGTATTATTTAGACATATTCTTTTCCATTTACATTTGTTGACATTTATTTACAAATTTTTATTTATTTGTATTTATTTTTATTGACTTATATATATTGACTTTTAATCGATTTTTATTTATTTGTATTGACTACTACCGGCCGATTTTATAATTATTTACTTGTGTATAAATTTATTGACTTGTATTGACTGGTATGACTATTATTGTCTGATTTTTCTGGTGAAAGTTGCCGGAAATCATCAAACGGCGGTAGCAGCCTATTTTCCGATTATCTGATGAATTTTTGAAGAATTTTAAAAACTATTGATGCTTATTAGCCGATATTGACAAATATGTATAAATATACCCTAAAAGAGTTGTTTTGAAACATTTAATACTAGCTGAAAGTGCCATTTCTTTAATTTCTAACCTTATGCACTATCGAGTTAAAATTTCTTAAAAAGTGTTAAGGCTGGTAACAAATACGACTTTGCTCACTGCAACAAGACGATAGGGGCATGTGACTAGACTTGCAAGACTTGCTTTGGGTTATGGCTAATTGCCCCTAATAAAAATGCAAATATTTGAGTCTGCATGTGAGAGTTACATAGTATTAATTTAAAAAAAAAAGAAAAAGAAGTGTGTTGTTATTTCATTATGAAAAGAGAATAAAATTTGTAAAAGTTTATAAAAGTTAGTCGTAAACTTGAATAAAAGTCGTAAACTTGAATAAAATTCTACCACCAGTGACTTATTTACTATCAGTTCGGGATGATTTATTTATTTATTCACTTTACCAATTCAGCAAGGAGAGCATTTAACTCGTTCTGGCGGGATCCGTTGAAATTCAATTCTTACAGAGTACATTTTATCCAATTCGTTGAGGTACGGGAATGGTTGCGAGTTTGTGGTGGGGTGGGTTTTAGTATAATCGTCCGAACTCGCCTCATTCAAAAATAATATTATAATTTTATTAATAATTTAAAAATTCTAAATGATAATGAATATATTGGTTTATAAAAATTACTATAAAAATATTTTTTTTTATTGAAATTCATGGATAATTGACATATAAATTTGAATTATTTTGTATTATATTTTCATTAATCAAATGAGGCTCAATATAGAAATAATAAGTATTATTTTTATCGATTGAATTATTCAATTTGTTTGATAGATTATGTAACTAATTGATATTATTTTATAATTTAAATATATCTAAAATATTTAAATTTTTTTACTTAAAAAATTTATTTTTTTAAATTAAAAAACTTACTAATAAACCCGTTAAATATCCGATCCGACCCGTGATTCGGAAAACCCAACCAGCTGCGGAGTGAGGTGCGGGGGCAAACCCTAAGAGAGGTAGGGCCTAATCCCAATCCAATATTGACCTGACACGACGCAAAATTGGGCTCGATCTAGATTGTTTTATTCAAAAGTTTTAGGTAGTTGGATTTTCAAGTTCGAATCAAGCCGGACTTGTGCACACCTCTACTGGTGGACATTCTTCTATCCAAACCCACCCTGACCATTATTCTATTCTACTAACAAACACAAGGTTGAAAAATTGAAAAAAAAAAATAATAAAAGAGCTAGCTTTTTTTTTTTTTTGGTAGAAAAGACCATTTTTTAAAAAAAAAACTACAAATAAAAGAGCAATTTTAATAATAATAATAACATTTTTGGATGAGTTGATCAATCTAAATCTCCAATTAAATTTATTTTTAAAGTCTTAAAATTGTGAATTTAGTCAAAGAAATGAAAACGTAACAATATATACCAATTATAAACGTTGTATATGGTGTATGGTACACCAAGGCTGGATTTTTAAGCAACAAAGACAGGACTATGATTCAAGTTGGGGGCCCTGCTAAATCATTTTCGTGTGTTGTTGATTTTTTAACTAACGCCAAACACGTTATTACTTTCTTGCATCATTTTAGTTAGCTGTCAATTACTCCCTCTCTTCATTTATTTTTAGTACTTCACTCCCAACAATTTACACCTTTCTGTAATTAACAGTTAGTTAATTATGTTTAGTTGAAATCATTTATTATCAGAAGAGCCGGAATACCAATCAAATCCAAACACTAGTGGACTCGGGCCCAAATTGCCCAATCACAACGAATACTAAATTGGCTATTACATATATAACAAGATTACGATTAATTAAATTAATTAAGTACAATTACCAGAAACCTTCTAGAAGTACTTTTATTGATGATGATGACCCAGACAAACGCAGTAGTTGAGGTTTGACTAAATATGAAACCAACGCAGCAACCATCAACCTTAAAATGATGTTTCCCTTTGACTAATTACTAATCGACACCCATGCTTATGATAAATCATTTCTAAAAAGGTTTGAATCATTATTCATCCACTTTGCCCTTTATAATTGCAATTACATATTTTTCATTTTCACTCTCTATAAAGCTGCTTTGCAATAATTTTACAAACACAACTGGTACACCATTTGGATTTTGCAGTTGGATATATATATATATATATATATATATATATATATATATATATATATATAATCTTTAAATGAAATGCATAATTGAGTACCATAATTAGTTTTTTTTTTTTTCCTGTTTTTGAGAAAGAGTGCCATAATTTGTTATTTTTAATCTCAGCAATGGTCTCATTAACTGACTGATTTCCTTTTAGAAAAATACATTTAGAAAGATAAAGGAGCCTGCTTTACAGGGCTGGAATGCCTTTCATAAGCCTTTGAGTCTTGAGTCCATGTATTTTAAGCCCATTATCCACTTTCCATTAACATAATCCATGTAGTTAGAGGTGGACACAGTTTGGGTTGGTCCGCCGATACTTGGCCCACGTTAATTGGGACCGGCCTGCTTCTGACTCGAATTGCTATAATATTTGATGAACAACAGGCCTTTTTGAAAAAAAAAAAAAAAAAACATGAAAACAATTGAAATCAAAAAGCAAAGAGAAAGCATGTTAATATCTCCCAACATGATGAAAATAAAATTTGAATTAACCGTTGATTAGAGGAAAGAGTTTAGCCATTAGTAGTTATGAATAAAATAAGAGCATAATCCTAGAAATGTTTTAGGGATGAAGTTATCTCCTTATAAAAATTATAAAACACATGTAACAAAAATATTTAATAAGAAGTATTAAAGTTTTCTTTCTAGGATTTTTTTTTTAAAGCCTAAAACTCATTAAAAATATGGACTGACTGTCGAAATAAGTGCAGCTCATATATGCATGCTTAACCCTTAACCTTGGCCAAGATTAAGTCTGGCAGCTTTGGAAAACGTCCAAGAAAAATCTAGTGGCAGTTCCATTGATTAAAAATTCCTCAAATATGTTTTAAATACTACTTCATTTTTCATCACATATAATAATATCTAACCAAACTAGACAAAAGTAAGTAAAAATTTACATTTAAGCATAATAAAGTATCAAATAAACAGATTAATTAGGGACTGCAACATGTCAGATTTATACACCAACATTACATGTTATATAATTTAATCATTGTATTTTTAATGTTATATTTTTCCATCCAAGCCTTTTTTTTTCTTGTTTAGTTATTTAATAATTATTTGAATGTATTAATTTTTTAGTCACTCTATTTATGAATAGTTTCATTTGTTACTTTTTTTAATACTATATTTTTTAGTTCCTAAAATATTAAATAATTAAATAAAAAAAGGCAAAGATAAAATTATAACATTGAAAACACGTTGACTAAATTATATATTACCTCTATTTTATTTAAATAGACACATTTTTTAACAAATGTTAAGAATATAATTTAACATATTTTACTAATTTATTCTAAATACACCATCCAATATTATTACTTGAATGTGAGTTTATTTGAAATAAATTGATAAAATATAGTTTAAAAAAGTAAAAAATTTTAAAATTGCCAAATAAGCAATTTTTCATTTTTAATGCGCCACATCATCAACAATTCATTAGTTTTTATATGTTAGTATAGATATATGGATTGAACTCAATTAATATTTAGACTTGTTCCCATTGGAATCAATTACTTTATTAGTCTCAAATAACTTGGTGTGAAAGAGAAACAATAGGTCCGCTACTTAATTGTTATATGAGAAATTATAGTAAATATTAATTTTTAAATTAATTTTTAATAAATATGACATATTTTAAAATATTAAATAAATGTTATATCTTTTCAAATATAAATGACATTTTTTTTATACAATGAATTGATAAGCTTTGAACCCAAAACTTCATATTCTAAAAAAAAGATACTTTACTACTAAATTTTGAGCTTAAAAATGATACTTTTTAATTACAAATGAATATGCGTATTTATTTACTTTTCATATATAAGTTAATATACATACTTAATCATAACATGGAAATAAGTGTATTTTTTAAAAATAAGTATATTTTTTTAATAAATAATAACATTTAATTAATATTTTAAATTTTATTAATATTAAAGTGTAATAAAATTTAAAAAAGTGACATTAGTTAAGTTGGCATTAATTAAATTTGTGATTTCATAAATTAAAGAAACAATCAATTTTTTTTTTAAGGGAGCTGTGTGGTGTAGTGTAAGCGCGAGCAGCATGGAGACCAATGAAGCCAGGTTCAAAGCCCGCACTTGCACAAATTAGAATGGTTCGCTGGTGCGTGCGTAATGCCTATGTAAAAAAAAAATATTTTTTTTTTAAATGAGCAGTATGTACGCGCTTCGTCCTTGTCAGTACGTACTAGCACCATCTTTGTCAGCAAGAAATGTTGATGTTTTTATTTTACCAAATCTTAAAAGTAATCAATCCTCGATGAAATAAGAGATAAAAAATTGGTGAAAAATAATATGCTCGCTAATTTTATTTTTTAAAACATGAAAATTCCAAAATTAAGGTTAAAATGCTAAATAAAAATTTCAACGAATTATTTTTGTAAAGATTCTAAAAAAGTGGTAATATTTTGTATCATTCATTCTCTTTGATTATTTGAGATATTTGAACATTTTTATATAATCATAGTAAAGAAGCTCAACTTTCATTAAATAATAAATCTCGGATTTCAATAGTTTCAATATAATTTGTTAATTCATTTCATATATAATATCACGTAAAAATTAAAGGACGAGCATACCTAGTCATCTTGTTAGATATTTGCAAATTTTTTTCTTGAATTGCGATACGTGAATGTGCCATGGATTTTTGTATAATCAATTCATAAATAACGAATCACAGTATACATTGAATTCAATTAAATTAAGTGAACAACTTTTTTTTTTTTATTATTGTCTCATTCTAATTATGTTCAAAAGAAATTTTTTTTTTTTTGTTTTACCAAACGATTTGACAATTGACATAGTCCAAGTCTGTCCTCTTTTGACAGAAAATGACAATTTCAGAGGGAAAAGATGATGCATAAAAAAAAGAAACATTTGAACGTTTCAAAACCTAACTCATAAAATTTCAAAGCTTGGAAACTTCTATTGAGGTTGAGCCAATTACCACTAGCATTATGATTTATTTGAGCACTGGTTGAAAACAAAAAGCTGACCTTTGATTTGTATTTGTAGTATAAGGACTAAACCATCATGACCTTGACTTTGGCCCATGAATAATTTGATTTGATATCACCTAATGTACTAATATGAAAATTTTAAAAATTATACTTGGATCATTTTTTTTCAATTATTATTAATTTTATAATATGGTTTGGTTATTTTGTAGAAATTATACAAGCACATTAAGCGGAGGAGGTAGTGGTCTAGCGGAAGGGAGCAGTGAGTTCGAGCCCCATCAAATGCAACAAAAAAAAAAACTCCTTCTTTTTTGAATACGTGCGTATTTTCTTTGCTGCGGAATTTCTTTTAGTTTTACTTTCTTTTTTTTTCTTTATTAAACAATATGGTATATGACAATATTAAACGATGAAATAATTTGGTTTTAGACACAAAATATTAAATGTTTATAATGTATCTAATTACAAAATGCTATAGTATGAAGACTTTTATCTGCATTACCAAATCCCAATATCAAATGATGGAGAGCTCCTAATATCAATATTTTGCACTGTAACCAAATTGCAAAACTATATTTTGGTTTACTTTTGAAGATTTATATTTGTGTTTTAAGAGCACCCGCAGCATTAAGATCAAGGGTTGCAAAACCAAATGTTTCATCATTAGTATCCAAAAGCAAAATGAATGAAGAAAAATTTAATCTTCATAGAAAATTAAATCTAAAAGTCAGTGAGTGTTTCATGGGTTTGTGAAAATGGAAGACAGTTAGCAATTAAAAATATAAAAAAAGAGGAGTTGTCGTAATTATGGAAAAATAATTTTTGGATAAAAATGGAAAATAGAAGTTATTGAAAATTTAGAAGAAAAAAAATAAAACAATTCGGTAAAAAAGTTAAAAAAACTTATCTAAAAAATGTTGAAACAATAAGTGTAGAAAGGACTTATTGGTCATTTAGAAAGTTAAAGGACTTATTGGTCATTTAGAAAGTTAAGAAAAATATTGGCGCGAAAAAGACTTATTGGTCTTTCCTAAGATTCGTGGAAAAAGTAAAAAGAAAGTAAAAAATTATATGTAAAAAAGGAAGAAAAGAGTGTGGTATTTTGCTTAGTATAAAAAGAAGAGTTACAAAATAAAAAAAATAAAAAAAAAACATTGGATAAAGATGCACATGGGAGATAATGGGAATTTTAAACAAAAATATTACAAAAATCTTTTCAAATTTTACTAAAAACTATAAATATCTCTCTACATTTTTTAAATGAACTAATTTATTGCTATATTTTAAATTTATTGAACAACTTAATTTTTCCATCTATTTTTCTTAATTAAAATAATAGTAAAATAATAAAAAATATAATTTTATAGCCCTTTTAAAAAAATTTAAAAAATAAAAGACTATTTTAATATTTTACAATCCTGTCTTCTTCAACTCTTATTCCAGCAGCTTCATCCCTTGAAATTTTCTTGCAATGACAAAACTTGTACTTGTCACTTTGTGAATGGATGTTGTTTTTTTCCTAAATATTTTTGTCTCTATTATTTCAAGGGTTGTTGTATTAGGTTGCACGAGATTGTCAAATGGTGGTTTAATGTGCTTAAAATTGATGTTTTTGGTTGAAATTTATCTTCATGAAAGGAAAAATTGCCCATCATATTATTATTATCTTTAGGCTTCATTGCAAAAATTTTGTGAGAATTGATAGAAGAGAAGAAGAAGAATATGAAAAACTAGGGTTTCTCAATTTAGAGATTCATTCTCCATTTCTCCAATTTTAAATTTATTAGTGAAATAGCCATTGGGTTAGTGATTTGGATGCCATATATAGTTTGAGGGGTTTACATGCGTTCTAGCGTTTGAACCGATGATGTTCCATTGGGTGTAAGGGCCTCTAGCCTCTCCCAATTTTTCAAATTCCTCTATGTGCCAATTAATATTGGATGCTATAAATAGTCTTGTAAATGTAAATAATTTAGTGTAAGTTTATCTTTAATGTTACTTTATCATTACCCTCACTTTTATGTTTATTGGCTGAAATATAATTTGGTGGTTCCATTATGATATGATGTACATTATTATAAAAATTATGTACAAATTATAAAGAAAAATTGTAGTAGATATCATATTTTTAAAAACTTAATTAATAATAGTAAGTAAATGTTATATTTTTTAAATTATAAAGTGAATTTATAAATGACAAATAAATAAATAATGAGGTTTTATAACAATTTTTTACGACTTTTGATTTTTTAATTTCACATGTTAAAATTTTAGTTAGCTCTATTCGACTAACATTTTTAAAAGTATATTTGTGAAAAAATAAATCCACACATTGATTAAATCATGATCCAAATGCATTTGGTAGGCTAAATAACTTTCCCGTAAAAGAATTTCATATGTTTTAAAAATTCTTTTGAAGGATAAAAGGGAGCAAGCTTCAGCCTAGTTGATTAAGGCGCTGAGCTTTTCCGGTACGATCCGGGTTCGACTCCTACTTCTCCCTCCTTTTAGATTATGATAGATTGATGGATATCTATGTTAAAAAAAAAAGCAATAATATTTATTGATTATATAGTTCCTCCCATCTTTTAATTCCGTTCTAGCGTGGCGAGATGTCTAAGTGAAACGATTTTAATACTTCAAATGTTTAATTGGAACAAACAAAAGATCAGAGTTCCACTAGAAAATTTAGGTGTTTGTAAGGGGTAAGCAAACCGAAATCCAAGTCGTTAGGTACCATACTTAACCACTACACCAGATGATTGTTTTCAATTTTTGTTTTAACTTAATTTTGTAATAAACCTATTTTATATTCTTCAAAAATATATATCAGCTTGCATATTCTTAATAGGAAAATCATAATATGGAACTCTTTCTTTAACTTTCCGGTCAACACCGATCCAAGTCCTTTTTGCTTCAAAATTCAAACGGCCAAATACACATTTTGCTCTTTATACATTGGCTGAAAAATCTTTTTAGCTCCATATAGTTTATGAGTGACTTATTTGCTTCCTGACCTTTAAAAAATCGATATATTTTGCTCTCTGAATTTGGTTCATGGACTACAATCACACATGTGTGCGTAAATAGTGCCATGTGTACTAAAAAATGCTAACGTCACAAAGAGTATAAACTAATTTGATCACGGGACTTTGGGTAAAATGTTATTTTGTTTTCTAAACTTTGAGAGGCACCACTTTGATCCTTGAACCTTCTAAAATGTTATATTTCAGTTCTTTGTTAGATAATAATAATAATAATAATATTATTATTATTATTATTATTATTATCAACAACAACAACATCATCATGGATTTTTAAAAAATATTAAAAAAATCCATCATCTTTTTCACACCTAGGAATGGCAGCAGGGCGAATTTTTTTGAATACCCACATTGATCTATCCTATTTTGTCCCGTGTGTATAGTGAAAAATGAGTAATGCAACATTATGTCTTATAATTATTTATAAGTTTTTTAAAAATACAAAACATAAAGAAAATTTTTTTAAAAAAAGTTGGAGGGTATATATATGTTCAAACTATTATTTATATTCAAATTTAATATATACATAACGTATCATTTAATTGAAAGTTTAATTGTATTTTTAATTGTTTATTTATTTTATGTGTTGCTTGTTGAAAAATTATTTTTAATATTTTATCAACTTTATATTTTTTTTCTTATTAGACCACTTATGTTATTATTAGAATATTCAAAACTTTTATTATGTATTTTATTTAAAAATTATATAAATAAACGGAGTAAAATGTATCGATTTTTTAAAGTTTGAAAGCAAAATGGTACCTTGTAAAGTCCATGAAACAAAATGACTTTTTATCCAAAATTTAAGGGACAAAATGGTTTTTACTTCTTGCCATGTCAGTACTTTTTACCACATCAGCACGTGCATATCATACTGTTAGTGTAAGCCTTAGCCCCAACTTTTTGTAATTGGATTATAATTTATTTATGAGAATAATTCATCATTTTATATTATCTGTGCAATTTAATTTGATGAATTTCCTTAAATAGTAAATTCTGTTTTAGTTGTCAGATACGTGATCTGGATAGTAAAACCTAAAGCATTAAAAGAAATACTATTCTAAATATCCATAGTCGATTATTAT
>CATIWJ010041420.1:0-16691 GCA_949640765.1 Croton laevigatus | reverse complement strand
TAAGGAGACATTAACTATATGAATTAAAAAAATTCATTAGGAACCATTTTATGATTCTCTTACTCATTGTTTACTTTCATGAATCGGAACATTTATTTTGGAAATACATCTCAGATTTCATATTCCAAATGCTAAACAATGTCATGTAATTGGTGGTCTAACTTTCCCTAATACATACAAGAATATATGCAAAAACAACTAGCTCAAGGTCTGGTCCACCGACGTCAAAACAATTCAGACCAGCATGTTTTCTACATATTTTGCAATTCCAAACGGTGTAGAGAAACAGTTAAAACATATATATGCATTCATAATCCAATTCACCATTAGAACGCAACTTTGTAAACATACAACAACTAAAGAGTTAAAAGCACATATCAGCAGTCTCCATTTCCTCTGCCATTTCCAAATGCTAAGCAATCCTCAGCGTATTGAGGTATAACCACAAATCAAACCCAAAAACAGAATTTGAAAGTAACTTTAAGTTACTCTGGATGGAGACATTTTTTTTAATCCCAGTTACTTGGAGGGAAAAAAAAAAGACAACATTATCCACCAAAGGTCCATTATATGATTTACTGTTTCAGTTGTTTCAGAAAATAAGACTCCAAAATCAAGTAAATTGCATTGGCAGTCTAATATATTCCATTCTATGTTTTGCCACAAGCACAAGCAATTACACCTCCAAAATATTTGTCATGTGTAATTCTTGTGTCCAGACATGCAATCAAATAAAAATCAGAAAAAATATTAATACATATTTTAATGTAAATTATAAAATGCTAAACATCAAACCTGTCCCTTTTCCCCTAGATTCATTCTAAATCAAAAATATAATTCGACAAAGAAGAAAAGAATTTACAGAAAAGAACAAAAAATCGCCTGAAATTAGCATACATAAATCTATAACATGTTCCCTAACTAAATCTTGATGCAATTCAAGAACACAGGAAGGAAACTTGGAGATAAGCATACATAACTCTATAACCCTAAGGAAAGAGGAGCGGATAGTGAAGGATAGAAGAGAAGGCAAATAGAGTAGTGCAGGGCACAAATTAAATCGGAAAAGGCTTACCTGAACGAGTTGCCGAGGGAGGCTGGTCAGTCGTCAGAGACGGCATCGTCGCCGGTGCTTGCTATGGTGGTGGTTACTGGTTTGGTGTCGAATGAAAAAATGGAAGAATCGGCTGCGCGAGGAGGAAAGATAGAAAGAAGAACGACAGAAATTGAGAAAGGGATGAAGAATTTAGGTTTTTAGTTACCCGAAACACGCACCGGCGACGTTTGATGTTTTCCATCTTGAAAATATGGCTGTTTTCCAAATTTTGTTTTCTTTTTTCAGTTTTCTTTTTCTTTTTCTTTTTCATGTTTTTTTTTTTCAGTTTTTTTTTTCTTTTTCAAGATGGAAAACAAAATATAGAAATAATGTTTGGAAAACACGCCAATAGTAAAAAATAAGCTAACATTAGAAACATTGGAATGTTAGAAAATTTGGAAAACATCCTTTTATTGGATTTTTAATATATGTTATAATTTAGAAAATTAGAAAATAGTTTTCTAATTTTTTAAAATTAGAAAATTTTATGACTAAACAACAAACTCCACTTCCGTGTTTTCCTAGAAAAGTTTTCTGGAAAACAGGCCATATTTTCCAAAACTAAACAGGCCCGAAATTTTTCCACATCTCCCACCGAACTGACCCGTATAACCCAAATAAACCGAACCGACTATATCGGATCGGTTCGGTCGGATGAATCGGATGGTTCGGTTTTTATACACCTCTACAGCTAATCAAAAAATTGATTCGGTTCAATTCAATTTTAGTTCGATTTTCAATTTTTTGGTTTTCGTTCTCACCCCTACAAATAACGTTGTATGCTTATATGCTTAGGTTTGTCGGTTCTGTTACGTTCTTTAACAGATCCAACCGAAATCAATAAGAGATCTTTGGTTCGGAGGTTTCTGTAATGAGAACTGAACCGAACTAATTAGATAACCAAAAATTCAATTCGATCCTATTCTGTTCGGTTCAGCGGTTTAGCCATTTGATTTCTCACCCTTATTTGGAACAAAAAATAAAAAGAAAAGAAGAGAGAAGAGAAGGACTAGCTTGCTTACTAACCAGACTTGAAGATCTTCAATGTTGAGCTTGAACATTTGAGCCATCGAAGCAGAGAGAAGAAGAAGGTTGAACAAAACAGAAAACTGGTCGTCAAAGCAGAGAGATGAAGAAGACAGAACTAAACAAAAGAGAACCAGGACCAGTCGTCGACGCAAAGAGAGGAGGAATGGAGAAAAAATCGGATATGATAGAGAGAACTAATTTGATTTTTGAAGAATAAAGACCAGCTGAGCTAGAGGTGAGCATTCGGGTAGATCGAATAAGTTTGAATTAAACTTTGGCCAAATTAGACTATTTGAGAATTTTTTTTTTTCTCTTGGCCAAATTACTCTATTTGGCCAATTAACCAAATTTTGCAATGAATTTCAAACAAATCGAAATGGCCGAATTAACCGAAAATTAGGCTAGCTTTTAGTTGAATATACATTTATTGAATTTGAATGATGTATGAATATACTGTTTTTGTTTTAGTTTATGATTGAAAATTGATTGATGATTAGTTTAGGATTAGATGGCTGATTATTCTATTAGGCGGGCTCTGGATTATTTGCAGTGCGCTTCATCAGGATGAGTAATATAATCTAACAGTTGCAAAGATATCACTACCTTCCTTATATTTTATGAATATAGTCGATGGGGACTTCCTATAAATACTCCAATGTTTCTCCAGGTAAGGGGATCACTATATTCCCTCCTCTATTCAATTCTCATAATCTCCGCTCATCATCCACTGACTTAAGCATCGAATTGTTTACCACCAGGCATTACCATGTGCTCTTTCTGTGCTCTATTTGTAGGTTCATTCATATAACATCAACCAGTAGGGTTTGTCCTTAGAGCATAGACCTACGAAGCTTATCCCTTCATCATCATACGAGGATAACAAAGTTCATCTTTAGAGTATTATCCTACAAGGTTTGATCATCTGACATCATACCTAGAAGATCAAGGCGCATCTTGGGTTCCTTAGTTTGACCCTAAGAAATCATTTGGTACGGTGAGTGTGGAACACACTTTCGGTGATTCAGTTACCTTTCCTACTAAGCGTCTCAACATCTTGACACTATGTCCAACATGAGAAACATCGACCTTAACCTCGCACTTAACCTGTTCCCTGAAGAGCCGGAATGGAACTCAAATCCGGGTCTTAACAATTCAAAACATGGGGTGCCCCAAGAAAATATTACCCCAAGTGGCAGAGGCTTGGAGGGGGGTTGCCGGTTTGAACCTTGGTCAGGCCCTTCCAAACTTCAACAACCTGGTAACTATGCAGGTGCTTTGTGGAGGCTACTTGGACTTGAACAGACAGATGGCTGAACTGAAGTAGCAGGTCCACAAGGTCTCCCAAACACAAGGACCTTTAGCAGTTCACACCACCCCAGCCATCAATTGATGTCCTTGGAGGACAAATGATACCCTCGAACGTTCATGACAATTTTGAGGCATGAGTAGGTGCTACCTCATGAATGATGCACCCTCGAAGAAGGAGGAAAAGCGTGGTACAATTAAAAGATGAAGGTGAGAACTCCGGGACCGAGGGGGATCATCCTACTGATGATGACATTGATAAACAAGTAAAGGAGATCCTGAAAACGATGGGGATCAAGGGGAAAGGTCTAGACTTTGACCTAAACAATGAGATCCCCAGCCATCTCGACAACTATGATGGAACCACATGCCATATGAGCCATGTTAACAAATTCAAGACGGCGATAAATGCTCAAACTTATAAAGATCACGTCTTGTGTAAACTCTTCCCCACTATCTTGAAGGGCATCGCACATGATTGATATCAGTCCTTGAAGCCGAGCTCTATAAACTCCTTCAATGAGCTACCAGAGCTCTTTCAATCAAGATTCATTGCCTTAATAACCCGTAAAAAGATCTCTACTAACCTACTATCTTTGAAGCAGAAGGATAATGAGAGCCTCCGCAAGTTCATTGATTGGTTCAACCAGGAGGTGAACATGGTTGATAATCTACAATATGAGATGGCATACCTTGCTTTGATGAATGGAACTGACCATCATACCCTAAGGGCCTAATTACTGAAGAAGCAGTCCAAATCTTTTTTTGAGGTAATGGCCATTGTCCAAACTCAGATAAAGCTGGATAAAGGCCTACAAAGCCTGGATGGCCGAAGCAAACATGGGGATCCCCCTAATAAGGGGGTGAGAGCAGCAGGGAGGATCATACCTCACTCATGGAACTTTGAAATCTATTACCAGTAGTATACATCCTTGTAATTTTCTAATTCAGTTTTATTATAAATTACTGATGTACTTTTTGGAAGTCCAAGTGGATGATAGGGGTGCCAATATGGTTGGGATAGCTTGGTGCACCTACTGATCCTAGCATCCATGAATAAAATTTGTGTTTTGGGAACTTTCTTTATATAAATGCACCATCACAAGGATGAGCATGATGGTAAAACATCGTTTTCATAGCGATTTTGATCCCATATGTATATAATTGATGCCTAAACGCCTAACAAGTGGTTGAGCAGGATTCCCAAGTCCTCCCTCTACCGTACTCCAATGTGGTCGAGCAGGATCCCCAGATCCTTCATCCATCGTAAACCTGGAAAATGGTTAAGCAAGATCCATAGATCTTCCTTCTATCGAACACCCAGAAGATGGTTGAGCATGATCCTTAGATCATCCTTTCATCATACACCCAGAAGGTGGTTGAGCATTATCCTTAGATCATCCCTCCATCATACACCTAGAAGGTGGTTGAGCATGATCCTTGGATCATCCTTCCACAGTATGCCTATATCATGGTTGAGCAAGATCCTTTGATCATTTCTCCACAGTGCGTCCAGACCGTAGTGGAGCATGATCTTTAGATCATCCATCCATAGCACGCCTAGATCGTTGCTGAGCATAATCCTTAGATCATCCTTTCATTGTATAATAGTGAATGATTAAGTATAACCCTTCACAACATATGCCTCCAGATAGTGGTTGGGTACAAACCATAGGTTATCCTCCCACTGATTATTTTTGCAGAGATTAAACCTCATTCCCAGATCCTGTTAATGTGCTCTCAAATATCTAAAGCATAGTCCTAAGATCGTCCTTTCATAACTGGTGGATGGATAGGCACAATCCTTAGATTACCCTCCTATTAGGGCATCACCTCTAGGGAACATTGTCCCTAGAAGAGCATCATCCCAAAGGGACATCGTCCCCAGAGTGACGTCATCCCTTGCATGGCCGCATCCACAATTATAAAGGTTGATTGTCATCGGTAAAAGATGCTTTGCCTGGTTGGTGAGGGATTGGGATTATCCCACATAGGGATTGGACGTTGATCCGGGCATCAGCCTAGTGGCCATTATTATCTAGGCAGGCTCTGGATTATTTGTAGTGTGCTTTATCAGGATGAGTAATTGTGAAGATATCATTGCCTTCCCTATATTTTAGGGATATATTCGGTAGGGACTTCCTATAAATACTCCAATGTTTCTCCAAGTAAGGGGATCACTCTATTCCCTCCTTTATTCAATTCTCATAATCTCTGTTCATCATCCACTGACTGAAGCATCAGAGTGTTTGCCACCAAGCATCACCCTATGCTCTTTCTCTACTCTATTTACAGGTTCATTCACATAACATTAACTAGTAGGGTTTGTCCTTAGAGCATCGACCTACGAAGCTCATCTTTTTAACATCATACCAGGGTGGCCAAGGTTCATCCTTAAAGCGCCATCCTATAAGGTTCAATCATCTAACATCATACCTAGAAGATTAAGGCGCATCTAGAGTTCCCTCATTTACCCTAAGACATCAACAGGCATATTACTGGCTTGTACTGTTTAGATATTGGATTTTGGCAACTATACTTGTAGGATTGTTTATATTCTTGCTAGTCTTGTTACTGAATGCATCATATGATTTATCAAAGAATTGTTATTTACTAAGTTCATCATGTGTTTGAGCAAGGTAGCTATTGTGAAATCATTAAAGCACTTGTTTCTGCTTGGTGTTTTGACAGATGAATGTAAGCTATTAGATCCTATTGGGCATTAAATGGCTCGGCTTCCCTTAGATCCTATTTATTCCAAATCCTTCGTCATAGCTAGCCAGTTCAATTGCTTGGAAGAAATGCTGATATTTGTTGCAATGCTCCTCGTGAGAAGTCAGAGGAGGTATGTATGCATCAAGTGCTTAGTTTTCTCCTTAGATGACATACATTGAAAGTCCATCTGATTAGTAAAATTAAAGTTATGCACTGCAGAGCATAAAATCCTATCTACTGAATGTGGACAGTAAATGAGCTCTATATAAGAAGTAATGTTAAATATTTTGGAAGATTATTATTCACAATACAACAATAGCGAGTATTACTGTAAGTAGGAGTGTGAAGTGACTTATTATTTTGCTTGGATTTGGCTCAAGTTTGGTTGGTTTGTCTGATGTTTTGGGTCATACTAAGTTTGAATCGATATGATAGTTAATTCTACTTTTGTATTTGGGGTTAGAGTTCCGTAGGTACCGAGAGTTATCATGCTTTAATTGTTAGGATTAAACTGGGTCAACAAGTATAAGCATGTCATCCTCATTTAATATTTCTTTTTGCTATTGAATAAAATTCACCTAGTTATGCTTCTTGAATAATGTTATGCAATTTGATAAAATTTGACAAAAAAATAAAAATTTTTTAATAGGAGTGTCACCTAAACTCTTAAGAATTAGAAGCAACCTATATCCTGCTTGTGTGTATATCTTATTACAAAGAATTCCGTTAGTGTCTTTATTGTAAGTATCATAGCAAATATGTGAATTTGTAAAGTCTGTTCTACTCAATTTAACAAAATTGAGTACAACAAACTTAATGAAATCATAGATTTGCTATGAATATTAACAATCTTGATCTTTGCTTAATGTAAGATCTTGCATTTTTGTGCTACCACCGTTATGTATTCCCCTTGATCTTGCTCTCTATTAAGGCCTAAGAAAAGCAATTTTATGTTTATATTGACCAACGAAAAACTGTAATGAAGTGCTTTTCAAGTATGTAAGGAGATCATCTTACTTTGATTAATGTTTATAGAGCATATGAGCTTTTGGGAAAGAAAAGGTTGGAACTCAGTAATGAAAAAATCTAAAAGGAAAAAGTAAAAAATCCAGAGAAAATGGTGTAAGGAAAATTTAATTAATGATGGTTCCTTGAGGATGGTTCCTTGAGGCATGCACATAACATTCACAGGCTTGCAATTTAGCCTCTATCTCTCTTTCTCTCTCTTTCTCTCACTCACTCATAGGTTATATTCTTGTTTTGCCTCTGTATCATTCACACTGATATTATTGCCTAAACTTGGCTTCCATGTTTAATGGACATGCGAATTTGTGTTCATTATCTTTTGCAGTTAAATTCGAGGACATGTAGAACAAATGCGTCTCCGTATATCTTCATGTGGAGATGATATGCTTTAATTCTGTAGATGCCTCGCTGCTTCCTTTTTTCTCAATGTAACTTTGAAACAGCTTGAGGGGACACACAAATACTAAATGTTCTATGATATGAGCTATGAAATTCATGTGCAGATTTTTGCCCTTTGTTTTTGGACAAGGATGAATAGAAAAACAACAGATAGAGGGAAATTTAGCTTTTTTTCAAAATATTCTTTCCCCCCCCCCCCCCCCCCCCCCAATATTTTCCTTTCTATTGCTTATTGGTTTTAGTAATTGTACTTATTTTTTACCTATAGAAAGAGAGATATATCTCACAATTGAACTATATTGCAGGGCTTTGGCAATTGGTCAAGTCGTGCATATTCACTTTTTTCTGTGTTATTCAAGTCAAAGACAGAATGTGTGCTTTTCAATGAGCTGGTCCAAACCACTAATAAATATATCCGGAGTGTTACCCAAATTGATTATTTATGGTTGGTCGAGCTTGCTCCACACTTTTATGCTAATCAATGTTAAATGTTTGGTATGAATTTGGACATATTCAAATGATAATTTCATTTTTATGGTACTTGATGTGAATCAATTCTTGATGCTGTTAATTTCAGGGATTGTATTCAAAAGTATACTTCTTGGATGGAATTCGGTAGGAACAAAGACTTCCACAACTTACATTCTTTATTAGTTTTGTTACAAATAGTATAAATGGAGTCAGATGGGACCTGGTAATTGATAAAAATTTTTATATGTTTGGTTGAAGTGATGCAAATGCAGCCATGTTGATTGTTTATCTTGCAGCGATGAATACCAAAGGATGATCTCTCACCCTCCTTTGATAATGCACTTGGATAGTGCAATCTACAGTATGAAGTTTAGGGGTGTCGAACATGTCGTGTCGTGTCGGGTTCGTGTTCGTGTCAAGCAAGTTCAGGTTGAAAACTCATCAACCCTAACCTGATCTGTTTAGATAAACAGGTAAAAAAGATCAACTCTAACCTGATCTGTTTAAACTTTTTTTTTTTTTAAAGATAAACGGGTCAATCTGAAATCCATTTAACCTGCTAATTTCAGGTTGATCCTAACCCATTTAACCCATGTAACCTGATTTCAATATTAAAGCCTAATTTTATGTACTTTTTTTTAACAAAACTAATTTTATGTACATACAAGATATAATAATAATAATAATAATAATAATAATAATAATAATTTATTATTATTATTATTATCATCATTATTATTATTATTATCATTATTATTATTATTATTATTAACAGTAAACAAGTTAACAGGTCAACCTACGGGTTGAGTTTTTCAACCTGAACCTAACTTATTTATTTTCAAGTTGGGTTCGTGTTGACCCGTTTAATCAAACAAGTCAAAAATCTCAACCCCTTCCCGCTATTAGCAGGTCGGATTCGTATCGGATTAGCAGTTCGTGTTAACTTTTGACACCCATAGGAGTCTTTTATTCATCCTGTAGGAGCACTTGCATGTAGCTGCTGAAATTTTCAAAGGTTTCTCATTTATAACCTTTAATTTGGCTTAGGAGTTAGTAATTTTTTGGCATATATTATTTGTAACTTATTTTTTGGCATATATTTTGTAACTTATTTACAATTATCTTTAGGATTCACCAATTAATACAACCTTGCATATATTTCAGTAAAGAAAGGGTCGCTGGGAATTTTGTTGTGGTGAGGGGAGATATTAGCGAAGAGTTAGGATTCTCAGTTCATCATCTGCGTTTAGTTTATTCTTTCCTTTCCCTCCTCGCCAGTTTTCTCCCATATGTATTATTATGTATTAAATGAAAATTTTATTTTTGGAATGTTGCATTGATTTTTAATGTTGATATATTTTTATATTATTGTTGGCTTTTGTGCCTTTTTTTATGGCAATTTGGAATTGAGAATGAACACTATTATTCTAAAAAATAAACTATTATTAGTCTCAATATTTTTTTTATCAAAATATCTGCATTTAATTGTTTTGTACGTAAAATGTACAAAACAATTTTTGAAAAAATTTGTGCATTCAACAAGAAGAGTATAATTTATTTACCCAAAATTACTAAATCATCATACTAATAAATAATTGTTTCATACGCTTTGCTGCAATCATTTATTATTATTAAGTTTATATTTACATAAATATAAAATAACGCAATTAATTAGGATCAACTAAATATTGTGAATTCATATCAGTCAGGTCTATTTCACCGGCAATACGTGAACTTTAGTCCTTATAAACTATAAAGAGTCCAAATTTTAGAAATTTCTTACCAATGGTCCTTTTGATATGAATTCTTATATTTCATACAACAGAGGTTTACATAGATATTCATGTCACGAACAATTTTAAATTAATCCCTCAACTTATTAAAGTTGTTTTTTAACTACCGATTACAAATTTTTTTAATAAAAAATTATTATGTTTCTAATAATAATAAATAATCATTGCATTGAATTAATATATTTAATATTCTAAAAAAATAATTTAATTAGATTTTTTAAATAAATTAATATAAAATTAAAAATATCATAAAATCAACAATTTAGTTTGAAGTTAATTTCATATTAAATGTTAGTTAATATAAAATTAAATATTTTCTAATACAAAACTAAAATTTGTAATTCAATTTGAAATAAACTTAGAAATTTAATCAAATATAAATTTGGAAATATAATATAAAATTAACATTAGCTAAAATTAACGTATATTTATTCTTAAAAATTTTGTTGTTAAGCAAATCAATAAATTTGAATTTAAAACTTCGTAATAATATATGAATTAGATGTACCTTAGCATTAATTTTATCAACATTGCTTAATTAAAATTGAATATCTCTTTGTGACAAATGTTGTTAGAGAGAGTATTTTTATGTCCGAGAAATGGTACGAGACTTATTGAGACGGAACAAGATTGTGTATTTTATGTTCGAAACATTTTATGCTGACCTATAATATAGTATAACTAAAAATGAAAATGTTGAAATGAAATAGGAATGGAAAAGCCAAAGTTTGATTTAAATAGATTTAGATATAAATAAGTGGGGCCACAAATTATTGTAATAATAATATGAAAGAATATAAAGAAAATCTCAAAAAAAAAAAAGGGAAACAATTAAATAGCATTTATAAGTGATGTTGATTAAATTTTCGGGTTATGAAATGGTTTAACCGGATTTTCAATTATAATAAACGGTTCCAGTTTCGAATGCTAAGATGCTTAATATTCTTTGAATATAATGCCAGTTTATCCATTTAGTTATTAATCTCGTCTCATAAAATTTTTTCAAAATTAATTTATTATTATTTAGTAAATATTCCCGTCAACTTTTAACTTCTATATTATTTCTACTTATATAATTATAATTAACCTATGTAAAATGGCTTCCTAAAATATATCTCGAAATTAAGCTTATTCTTATTTTTCTTTCTAAATATTTTCTCTCATATGTTCCTATGTTTGGTGTGGTTCATCGTTGGATAATCCTTACGGCCGACCCTAATTTATTTAGGACTAAGGTTTGATATTATTGTTGTTATATAAAATATTCCTATTTAAATATTTTTACAAGTTTTCCATAGTAATCAACTCGTTTCAAATTTACTAAGATTAATATACATATCAAATATTAATTACCACTTAAGAGTAAGTAATATAAATTTTCTATAAGCGTATATTATTTATTAGACAATTAATAACTTCTTAAGCATATTCAAATTCCTAATCAAATAGTTATTTTTCCACAGCATAATTAGTTTAAACCCATGTAACGTGGCCTGCAGATACGTAATCCATGTCTATGAGTTTCTACTAAAAATAGAGTTTCAGAAATAGAATGGTTAATGTATATATGCAATTGATTATCTTTGACCATTTACTTGGAAAAGAATTCAAGAATCTTCAGTTGAACACAGCTGAGAAGCAAGCTTCACTAAGCCTGACATCGTTCCATCATTCTGTTTGAGAGCAATTTATGTTAAACATCAACGACAACAAATATGATCGTAATACAAAATTCCTAACTTCACAATCCCATCAAAATAGGCTCATTATCTGAATTATAGTCCTTTTTCCTTTTTCAAAGTCTCCAGTTTTCCATTCTAATCATTTTTATCAATAAAGATGTAAAGAAACACCAAAAAAAAATATAAGGGAAAAATAAACTCACCAGATAAACAACATCAAAAGCTTTGCGGTAGCTAGCAAGATTCTTCTCGATATTATCATTCCTAAAATAGTAGCATATGGTAATTTGTTATTTAGCATATTCCCCGAGATTAATAAATAGAGAACATTGGCAAATGCGGAAGTACAAATAGCAGCCAAAAATATTTGTGATTAGCCATGCATAGCGGACAACTGTTTTATATGTTAACACCCTTTATATTCTTTGATAGAAAAATAGTACTACATAATTCGACATTTTATCAAAATTTGACAATTATCCAAGATAAAAAACTGTGCACATAAAATTTCAGAGTCCTCATAATTGTAACAGTTACCTACAGACTCTTGATATATCTCCAATGCTTCAGTTACCTAATTTGTTCACTTCAAACTACAACAATTTGAAAGCATACATTTGCAGTCGTGCAAACCTAAGCGTGAGATTGAGCACATGGAAAGACAAGACATAAAGAACTGATTAACACATAAAAGCGCTAAATATTCGCAATTGGTGTGGTGAACTGCAGCATCAACATTTTCCTCAATATGCTATTCAAAATCATTTCGATTCTATCAGTTCATCTCATAAATTATTAGGGCAGCAACCAGCATTTTCTGTACATGATAATCCTACAAGACACTCGTCAACACCAACCTGTTTCAACTACTTCACCATGGAAAATGTAAAAATTAAGTTTAGATTTCTCAAATAAAATATTAGCCCCTTCAAAATGCGAGTTCAACTGACAAGCAAAAGTAGAAAATTTTTCCAGTTTGCTATGCTTTAGAAGAAGAAAGGCGGTGGGGAAATATACGTATAGTATGAATATTAAGCAATTTTACTAACTTACAGGAACCCTACAGATATTCGAGTCTCATAATCCAATCCGTCAGTCATTCTCAAGTCCCCTAGATGATCACCAAGAAGCAGCACATTTGTTCTCTTCTTGATTGAGGCTGAGGCACCATTATCAATTAGACCACCAGCATCACCGAGATGCTCATGAATAGCAGCAGCCATATCAAGAGCATGTTCCTTTTTATTTAGACTATGAATTACTTTTCCTGCAACAGACCAGTTAAAAGCACAATCAGAACATCAATTAACATTACAGAAGAACACTTAACATTACAACAACTGAATTGTATATAGCTAGTTTCAAATCATCAATGAAAGAACAGTTAACTAGATTAAGAATATGCATCCTCTGCAACATTGGGTAGCCCTTAAAAAGAATGGGCAAAGGACATTCTTAATTGGTAAATCAATTGGTTGTTATCAAAGTTGACAGCTCTTCATCGCATATCAAAAACAGGAGGGAAAAGAAAATTATGAAACAAACTTATGACAGCAGAAACAGTATATCCTGATCTTATCAATATCTTTTTACTAGTCATTCTGATTAGGAATAGAGAAAATCAAGTTGCTACAAGCAGACACTGAAATTCCATTGCTTAAAAGCTTAGCAAGGCATAACTATGCCACAAGGCTAGAGTGGCACTGGTACCTTTAAAAGAAATGAGGCGACCATAATCATCAAACTCCATTCTGTTAGAGACTACCTTGACATATTTAAAAGATCTATGAGATTTCTGCCTCAAAACCTGAAACAGGAAAAAGCAAAGGCATCAATGCACCAAAGGTTGTGAAGCAGGCCCAAAAATAAAGAACAAACAAAATGCAGCTTGTTACAAATTTGCCAGAAAGCATATCTTATAAACTTACTTCCTCTATGACATCCGCAAGTCCTGCTGAAAATATGAGAAGTGGTATGTTTCTTTCCTACAAATTGTAAAAGAAACAGCCTACATGAGACAGTTGACATGAATAACACCGTCTGAAAAACATTTTAGAAGTACACAAATACTACAAGACCCTGAAGTTGTGGATGTCATTCTTTCTCCAATTTGCAGTGTGCAAATGAAAAGATGTGCATTTAGGAGACTTGAAAGAAGTAACAAATTTGACTTTCTTTCTCACTACATGGTCTTAATAGAGAGATTTACTTTATTAATAGGAATGATGTGATCGCTGTCTACAAATTATTTCTAAGTTGTTAGAGGGCAAGTTCAGTTCTTTCGGTAATGGCCAGAATAAATATGTCAAGTAATGGAGGAATTGTTGGCTAATGCAACAGAGTGGTCAGGGTAAGACCAGAGACGGATGTGAGGGTAGGTATCTTCAAAAATTAATCTATTTGTCGTCTATATCTAAGGTGAACTAAGAACTTTGAATATATATATATGTAGTATTAAGATATTTCAAACGAATTGGTACAGGACGTATCGACTAACTTCCAAAAACTAACTCAATGAACAGGCACAATTTAAAAAAAGTTTTAAAGTCCAAAAACTTGAAAACAAAAGAATTGGTCTTCTTAGATGGTCCCACTAAATGCATGTAAAAAATAAAGGTATGAGTACCATAATGCAGAAGAATTTGTCGGTGAAAATGGGATTTTACCTCTAGCAACTCAAAGAGCTCAATAACACCTTTCCTAAAGCAATAGCAGAATTAGCAACAGAATCCTTAATTCCATCAAGGGTGAGGCCTCCCTCAATTAGAAGATGGTTGTTCTTCCCCCACCTGCAGAAAGGCAGCTAGTATTATCAGTTTCTCATCATGCCAACCAAAAAAGCATGTACATACATACAGTTCTTCATTGAATACCATTCTTCCATGAGCTTAGTTTTTTGTTGAATCGGAATAGTTGGGGAGAATTCTAAAGGATGATAATAATCAAACAAGGCCTGCCTCTTCGCATCATACTCCGGATTCTCCTGCCGCACAATGCCATGACTGCCTACAAATAATACAGTACAGATAACAAAAACCAAACTCAACAAAATAATTAATTGGAAAAAGAAAATCAAAGTCAAAATCCGAAATATACATACTACTAAGCCCCCGACGGCCATCAATGAAGTACTTGGTTAATGTTCCATCAAAATCTGCTATAACCTAATCCATAAAATAACAAAAAACCAAACAAAGTAAGTATAAAAAAAGCAAAATTGTGAAATGTGAGAGAACAGAAATCATCAAATCAAAACCTGGAGCTTAGAAGGACCAGCGACGAATAGAGTTGATTTTGGAATCGAGCAAGGGAGGATCATCCACCACAACTGAAACATTGGAAAGAATTCGAGCGTCCATTGGCGGTTGATGCTTGAAACTAACACTGCAACAAAATTAGAAGATAGAAATGGCGGGAAGAATTGAAAAAGAGAGAAAGAAAGAAACAAAACCTGAAAGGAATAGACAGAAACCTCTGCTTGGGAATGGTAGTAGGAAAACTGAAAATATTGGACCTCATTTTATATTACAGAGAGTATATTGTTTTTCAATCCTTTTGAAATTCTACAGCTACAGAGATACAAGATAACTATCGCTAACTATTGTTCTTATAGTGGGGGCGGGCGGACCGGCCGATCGAACTGGTTGAATCAGAAACTGGCAGTTACTTCTTTAGTCTCGTCCATTTTAGCATTCAAAACCGGAACCGTTTATTATAATTGAAAATCCGGTTAATCCATTTCATAACCCGAAAATTTAATCAACATCACTTTTATAAATGCTATTATTACAATAATTTGTCCCTCATTTATTTTTTATCTAAATCTTTTTAAATCAAAATTTGGCTTTTCCATTCCTATTTTATTTCAACGTTTCCATTTTTAATTATATTATATTATAGGTTAGCATGAAACTTGGCTGGATAAAAATTATATAATTTTTAGTCTGATTTTAAATATTTGGAACATAAAATATATCTCGTACAATTTCTTGGACACAAAAGTATTATTTCTAACAAGAGCAAGGCTACATCTCTCGCCTCTCGAATTCGAGATCTATAGAAACACGTTAACGTGATTTAAATCACGTTAACGTGTTTCTATAGATCTCGAATTCGAGACGCGAGAGGAAAAGAATTATTCTTCTAACAATACATGTCACAAAGTGACATTCAAACTTAATTAAGTAGTGTTAATAAAATAAATGCTAATGTACATCTAATTCATCTATTATTACAAAGTTTTAAATTCAAATTTATTGATTTGCTTAATAACAAAACAATTTTTAGGAATAAATTTACGTTAATTTTAGCATTAATTTTATATTATATTTCCAAATTTATATTTGACTAAATTTCTAAGTTTATTTCAAATTTTAGTTTTATATTATAAAACATTTAATTTTTATATTAAATGACATTTAATATAAAATTAACTTCAAACTAAGTGGTTGATTTTATGATATTTCTAATTTTATATTAATTTATTTTTCAAAAAAATCTAATTAAATTAATTTTTTTAGAATACTAATTATATTAATTGAATGCAATGATTATTTATTATTATTAGAAACATAATACTACCTCCGTTTTCAAATAATTGAGACTTAGCACTATTCACCCATAAAATTCTACATAAAAATCAGACCAAAATACCCTTAAAAGTAACATATATTGGGTCCCATAATGAAGAGAGAGAAGATAAAATTCTGGAGAAAAAATGTGGCCACGTGCGCTGAAATGACTGCAGAAAGTACAATTCAATCAGAGGTGATGGTATTGCAGCTGTCCCTCTTCATCATTTCTGACGCGCCCAATTTTCTTGGTTACAACATAAAATATAGGCGGGGAGCTGACAGAAGTTTTGGGGGAATATTCTGGCGCCTAAAGCACCCAAAATTAGTCCCCTGTTTTCCTCCCAAATTGGAAAAAATGATGAAAAATTTAAAAAACAAAAGTTTTGAAAATGTTTGATGATTTTAATGCGTCTACAACTATAAATGAAACTTTAAACATAACAATGCATCATACAAAATGGATCAGTAGGAAGATGAAAATGCTGCAACTCCAAGTGTTGGTAAGAAAAGACATAAATTCTTGTCATTAATAAGTAGAAGTCAATTGCTTGCATTTGCTAACCACAAAATGAGGGAAGGTGTCCAGACCAAAGAATTCATG